>RCUC01130325.1:0-24948 GCA_003697995.1 Taxidea taxus jeffersonii
AGTTTTCCTTTAGTTTTTCTTTTCCTTTGTGTGATGGCAGTGACATTGAAAAATGATGAGATTATTCTTGGCTAGAGTTTATCCTGTAATTTCATATAATTATTCCAGATTCTGTGAACAGAACTGAATTACTGAGGTAAATGTATAGACTTAATGACTTGCAGTCTGGATTTCTTATAGAAATAGACCTAGATGATCTTGATTTTTTTTTTTTTTGGCTTTTTTCATCATAGATTTTGCCCCAGATTTATCATCTTTCTTGATTTAGTGAGATGCTTTGTGCCCTTTCAAAAAATATTTATGTCTGGGGCACCTGGGTGGCTCAGTGGGTTAAGCCTCTGCCTTCGGCTCAGGTCATGATCTCAGGGTCCTGGGATCCAGCCCTGCATCAGGCTCTTTGCTCAGCGGGGAGCCTGCTTCCTCCTCTCTCTCTGCCTGCTTCTCTGCCTACTTGTGATCTCTGTCTATCAAGTAAAAAAAAAAAAAAAAATTATGTCTCCTTCTTCTTTCTTTCTAGAATGAAAAAGAAAACACCTTAAATTTTCCTTAATAGGCAAACTATTCTTTAAAATATCAGTAAACTTTGGGTATAATGCCATTAGTCAGTGGGTTTTCTATTGGTGGGATTTCTGCTCCGTCTCCAACAGTGGGGTCCTCTCTCTAAAGGACACAATTCATTTCCCCTTGGCTGTAATATTTTGTATTTAGGTGACTCTATTGTTTAGGCTACAGACTCAAGGTTCAAAGGGCAAGGCTTTTCCTCTTAGGTGAGGGTACCTCAGAATATATATACCATGTTTCTCTGCAAAGTGAAAGGAAATCATTCATCATAAATTTTCCATGAAATTTAATAACAAACAAAAAAGTCAGAAGAATTTGGGAAGGTTGCATGCTTCCTTCTCAGGGGATTGAGGGAGGATCTGGTGACATGGGGTTACACAGTGAGTTCTCCAGCTAAGTGGCCAGGGAATGGGTCATTTTGGGTGGTCACACCTGGCCTAGTTAGCCTGGGAAAGGGCTCAGGGGCAAATGGAAGAAGTAAACAGAGTAACAGAGAGCAGAGCTGTGGTGAGGCAACCTCAAAACTGAGCGGACAGGAAAAAGTTGAGCAGTTATACTGGGTATGGAATTAGAGGATAAGAACTGGGGTCTAAAGATAATTTCTGAAAAACTTCCTGGTTGGTACTCTATATAAAACTCCTGGATGATCCATTAAAAAAAGAAAACACTATAGCAAATATTTGCAATATAGTCCAATGTTTACGAAGTCAGATGTGTGTTTCCCTTGAATATAACTCCCAGCTGAGAATGAGTCACATGGGGCCTTGGGGTTTATCTAGATTCAATTACATATTACAAAATATAGCTATATCCTTTAGTAAAATATCAATGCAGTAATGTCAGCTAATCAAACTACCAAGGCGTTGAAAGATCATTTTGAGCAGGATCCAAAGAAATATGCATAACTAGGCACAAGCAGGAATTTTTACATCAGTCTCTGCTTATTATCCCTTTTTCAGCATACTCAGTAGATATCTTGAAGAGAGTTGAGTGAAAGAACAGTTTACAGAGCTGTGGGCAGAGTTATGGGGACCAAGAAGAAATGTTGGAGCGCCTAGGGACCAGCAACGTGAGAAGATGTTTCCTGGGATGGAGGAGGCGTGGAAGAAACAGTATTTTCGGGGTCCACTGAGAACTCTTGCTATACAAGAGATGGTGCCTGATACTGGCTCTAGTCAGAGAGGAATCTAGTCATGGCCAGAATCAAGGGGCTGAACGGGGCCAGCATCTTTCTTTTCCCACCCATCTTTCTTCCATTCACAGAACCCTATGGGGCACCAGAGCTGAACCTAGATAATACTCTCTATTGTGCCCTGGGGACAGTGGCACTGGTGGTGCACAAATGGGGAAGAATCAGCACCTGGTGACTTTTGAGCCTTCTCTAAGAAGCCACTCAATTTTGGAATCTTTCTTGATGTGTGCAGGCTCTGTCTAAGGCTCTGCAACATTCACAACTCTCACCCACACCATACTTTGCGTTCCCTAGAGTTTTTCTTCTGCCAAAACTGTCATTTCCAAAACTTTTTTCTGTCTCAACACACGTGAATGATAGAACAGTGTCGGTACACATCGGCACACATCAGTAATGCTGGTGTGCAATGGTCTGCTCTCTAGAAGGGAACATAGTACCTCAAGGACTATGTGGGTGTTGGGGTATCACTTGAAAAGTCCTTCCCGATGCTTCTAATAAGCATCTGTGTTTCTCTGAGAATCACTGTGCTTTAACAGGAGTTTCTTAATGACATGACCTTTTTCATTCTGATAGGCAGCATAGTTTTTCTTTAAAACACTCAGTTTCATTCTAACTATGATCTTGGACCAGTTAGCATCTCTGACCCTTAGTATGTGATTCTGTAAAGTGGAAATAACTATACTTACCTCCCAGGTTGTTGGGAAGAAAAAGCTAAAATCAACTGAATTGTTTCATAAATGGGAAAATGCTAGGTAATTTTTATTTATATTATCATTATTATCATGGTGTCTTTTTGCGCAGAGGAAACACAGTCTTTTGGTTCCATGTTGCTAGCCTAAAACTGGAAAAAGTATATTATAATCATTTGTGGAATCACCCCAGATTGAATTCCTTGCATCAATTCTTTTCCAATGAGAATGGGGCATATTATTCCTGCTATTAGTGTATATCTTGCTCTGTTTTTTTGAAATCCTAAGCTTATGTAAAGATGGGTTTTGAATTAACATAACTCTTTCCTTAATTATGAACTGTTCTAACTTCCTTTGAGTTTTACAGCTTAACACTTCAGTCACAGACACTTTTCCCTTAGAAGGTGCAATCACTTTTATTTAAAACTTCAAAATATATTTATGGTAAGACTCAAAAAGTAAATAAGTTGTTGTGTCACCAAGTGGTTAGATTACACATGAATCCACATTTCCAGTTTGCCTTAATATTGTTAAATTACCATAACAAGTAATAAGGCAAGTATTCATTTAAATAAAAAATGGTAAGCTTTTCTTTGTAATTTATTTCCTAAGCAATGTAGATACATGCATATTGTAGCAAATGTGGAAAATTAAGAAACATTGTACCTCTGGACTTTTTCTTTAAAAACAAGTTTGTCTTTCAAGGCTGTTTTCATTCTATTTTAAAGGTTGTGAAAATTTTCATCTCCTTTTTCTCTTACCTTAGAACATGAGTTTTCCACTTTGTACTGCAGAATTTTCATAGACAATTTTAATGACTATCTAACACCCCACTAAATAGATAGACCTTAACATTAGACATTAAGGTGACTTGTTTCTATTAGATCTTACCGTGTATTAAGAGGAGTTTAAGAAAGAATGAGGAACTTTTCTCCATCTTTTCACAACTTCCCCCTGTTTTACCTGGATCTTGTCCATGTCTCATTAAAATTTAACTAATTTGTTTTATAGCAGCACTTGGAAGCTCTGATAGTGTGATAGACACATCCCTTTCCCTTCTGATCACACAAACAAAGCTGTAGTACCACTCTGGAAGAGGCAGTGAGCCAGAGGTATGTGTTATTTTTGGAACTTCCCTAGAGGAAATCTGAAATTTCAGAAGTCTGGCCTTAGCAGCTGTTTCTGTTACACACATATACAAGCACACTCACAAATATTTAAGACTGGGATTCTAGATAGCTTGCTTTCATTATTCATTATTCATTATTCAAAGAAAGTTTCTCTTTCCCAGGATGTCTAAAAAACTATGAATTCTAAGAATCATAGAAAGATAGGAAGTTTAGAAAATATCTATATAGGATTTTTAATATAAAAGTATGGAATTTTTAATATATGACCTGTCTGCCATATTTTTTCTACCCTAAACATATGACGGACATAATTAATCAATCAGCCTTTCCTGAGACAGCTTCAGACTCCTTCCCAAGATGACACTATCACAGTCATGACTAACATCTCGTGAATGGTTCAAGAGAACAGACCTACTCACCACCAAGAGCTCATCCATACCCCTTATTTTACAGATAAGGAAATGGAAATATATTAGATACTGTGCAGCAAAAAATAATGCATCTGTTTGATTTTTGAAGCATTCACAGAGGTTTACAATTTAAAAGGATTCCCAAGTGATTTGAAAGCCCATTAAAGTTTGAGAAAGATGGATCTTGAGCACTGGCTTTAAGATCTCACAGGTAGAAATAGATGAAGAGAAACATTGTGTGGCAGCCATGGGCAGAACCCCATGGGAGTCAGTACCATGGAGAGGGCATCACATTTGATGAACTGATCCTCTACTTCCCAGGTCCAGGAACAATTTTATCAATTATGCAGAGATGAGTAGCCCACAGGAGATGGAGTCTCATTAGTCATACTCACGAGGCATTGATGTGCAAATCAGAATTCCTGTGCATGAGATTATGGTATAAACAACATCTGTCAGGATAATTTTTTCTAGTCATGTGTAGTTTAAGGGGTTTTCCTCCTAGTGAGTATCTCCATGCAAGTACCTAAGTTAGAGGCCTAAACATCTCCTGGTCAACACAGAATGATAGTAATGAGAGTAGATGTTTCTGAGGGTTGGATTCTTAGGGTTGTATTACCTTCAAGAGAGCTTGATAAACAAAGAAATTTTCACCATTATATTGTCTTTAAAGACTTTTCACCAAAGCCATCCTTTCCTCATGCTAGGTAAGTTTCACTGGGTTTTCTTTTGTATCTGTTACATTTCAGCTGTCTTCCTGAAGATGCTCACTGATTGCCTCAGTTTTAGGAACAATATTCTTGCAAACTATCTCATAGGGGTATCTGCTTCTACAGTTGTTAAAGTCCATGTGTACTGGCTTCTTCGTCCAAAGAGAACTTTTCCTAACTGTATACATTCTAGGAACTCCTTACTGTGCATCCCAATAATGACTGTTTTAGTCAAATCTGGACTCCCTCGCTGAATTGGGGTCAATCACTTAGCCTATAAATATTAAAGTTACCTTTTTGAAAAACTGATGAGGAAGTTGGAAGGATTTATAAAGAGAGAAAACGCTGTACTGTAGAATGTATTTGGAGAGAACAGAGTCAAGATGTTCTTTAAATCCAAGGCATTATTCTCTGCCAGATAGGGAGAGGCACAGTCTTATGGCCATGAAGGGATCTGTTGGGTCTACATGGTGCTTTTAACTCCACTTAAAGGCAGACTTCTCAGTTTGCCAAGAGTAGCTACTATAGACTAAAATGCTAAGGGGCAATTGGGGTACTATAAAATGGTTTGACATGCATAATTTCCAAACATTTCCTAGCCCTGCTAGAAGGGGACCATTCTACTTCTCTAACAAGTGGGAATGGGACAACATTTCTTGGAGAGTTGCATGTATCATGGTACATCTATTTCCATAATCAAAAGACAGCCTTTACTATTTTATATTATTGGATAATAAAAAGTCTTACTGCTCTGCAGTTTTTTGCCTCTGGGTACTCATGGAACATAGTTACACACCTACCACTCATTACATGAGGGAATTGATGATGTGGGAGCACTTATTTAGCTTCCAAATGGTCTCAGATCAGATCCAAAATGTAAGAAGGAAACCAATCAATTAATCAGTGATTATACAACAGCCAAATGTCTTTTTAAATCAAGGCAGAGTTTACATTTCCTAGGGGCCCAATTCCATTAGCAGTGCTTTTTTATTCAGTGAGGTGGAGGCTGGGATTACTTAGCCAATGTTTTAGGGCTGTGAACACAGAATAGCAGATACTGCCCAGGGCCGGAAGGAGAGCTTGCCTTCCACCCAGTCACTAGCTACAGTTACATGTGAGACTCAGCAAGACCATATAGCAAGGACTTTGCCATGGTTAAAGCATTAAATAAATGCAAGGGGATTTGCAGCTAAATAAAATGTTTTTAGACCATCAGTTTCCACTGGTCCAGGAGCCAGTGAATTCCTTTACTCAGGCTGATTTGGGAAATACATTGTCTGAAGACACCAATTACTGGATCCATAGTGGAAGTGTTTTTTCCCCACTATACTCAACACATTTGGTTTCACATTTTTGAGAGAACAATTTTAGAATCTGAAGTTGGATTTGTGTCTTTGCTATCCTCTTCAATAATAATGCTCAGTCTCTTTACTGTAACCTTGTTTCTTGCTCTGAAATTCTGTTTAAACAGAAGTCCAAGTTTCTCCATAAAGTCCAATTTCTCTTTACAATTCCTCTGAATTGTTATATTCCTTTTAGCACTTACTGTCTGGTCTATGTGGTTGAGACTGGTTACAGGCTATTTTACTTTGCTTTTTAAATGGTTTCATCTGCATAAAGCTCTGAACAAAACTATACATTGATTAAAAGCAGGAGTTGGGGCACCTGGGTTGCTCAGTCAGTTAAGCATCTGACTCTTGACTTTGGCTCAGGTCATGATGCTAGGATTTGGGGATCGAGAACCGCATTGGGCTCTGCGCAGAGTCAGCTTGTACCTCTCTCCAGTTTTCCCCTCACCCCCACTCACTCTCCCTTCCTTCCTCCCTCTCTCTCTCAAAGAAATTGGGAGAAAGAAAGAAAGAAAGGAAATCTTTAAAAAAAATAAAAGTTTCTAATTCCTCTTCAGTATTCTCTTGTTTCAATTATGTTTTCATTATAGATATAGAAACCATATTTCATGAATAAGATAGTGAGACATAAACTCAAGGTCTGTAAATGGGACAGAATATTTTCCAGTTATCCTGGAAAATCCAGGATATAATACTTCTGTATTTATGATGCCATCTGTACTCTTGTTATAGTCACATATCTTCCCTGCTGGATTTTGAACAAACTGAGGTCAAGAAAATAAGATATTTTTGTATTTCCATTGCCTACCATTGTTGTCAACATTGTCATCCCTTGTTAGCTTATATTTTGCACTTTTTCTGTGTCATACGCAGCACATTCCTCACATATCTTATCATCATGTTTATTTACTGCTTCCGTTTTAAGAATGAAGTCTCAGTAGTATATAAAGAGTAGGCACACAACTGACTTTGGAGTAATGAATGAATTGATTGAAACCAGTACACTTACATGGGAATATTCTTCTTGTACCAATTAGATACTCAGATCATTTGTTTGTTTGTTTCTTTGAGGTAGATTAGGGAATGTGAGAATATGAATGTTAATTTTGATTCTTTAATGACTAACATAATGTATTACTTTCTCTGCAGCATTTTCTTTTGAAATAGTTATTGCTTTTCCATGTTCAAGGATACTTCAGTGTTAGAAATGATCAACTTTCCTGTATTAAGTGGAGAGATTTGTGAAGGAATTATATGGGAGTAAATGGGCAAGAAGAGAAGGGACTGGGAAGAATCGAGTGGTTGTGGAAATACTTATGTTGTTGTTATATATTTAAACTAACCTTTCACTCATGGGGTTCTAGAATCATTTGGTGAAATACAAATACCACAACTAAATGAAATTAAACCTTGAGATTGAAAATTGAGATTCCATGTAAAAGAGAAGGAATAAAATAGGTTTAGAGAAAGTTGATTATTTCATGTTTTTAGTGAGTAGAAATTATTTGATAGATGAATATTTCAGGGGAATAGAATTGCAAATACTTTAGTTTAATGGAAATGATTGCCAATTGGTACTTTATGTTGCTAAGAAGAAAAATTTCATATTTCAAAATTATGGGTGACATATTTCAAAATTTTGGAAGCCTCAGTCTCTATTATTCTTGTTAAATATCCCCTGAGATGACTAAACAGGAAAAAAAAAGTAAATTTTGCAGCAGTGCAAGACTATTGCATGTAAGGTGCTCAAAACTACATGACCAAGGATTTGAAAATTCTTATAACCTTATGACAGCTGATCAGATAGAAAACCCTCACATGTCATGGTACAACCTGGAGACACATTGTTGGTTGTGATTAAATCTCCCCTGGTAAAAAAGTAATATAACAAAGCAGAAGACATTATTCCCTGCTCAATGGGAAGCAACTAGTCCTCAGTCATAGGAATACTAGTTACCTACTGCAAAAAACTGAGGCTGGAGAACTCAGTGGTTTTCCTGAGGTGCGCTCTATTTGAGGTTAGTTTAGTTTTGCCTGCTTACTTTCAGTCTGGGGGTGTCACCCCAGAGGTAATACCTGAGGTAGTACCTCAGTCTGAGGTATCAATCACCTCAGTCAGACTCTGTAACAAAAACCAATTTCATGTTTTTCATCTTTCTCTAGGGAAGGAGGAATTCCTCACAAGGTTTGGGCTCATCTGAGCCTTCTTTGAGAGTCCTGGTGATCTGACCTCCGAAATGCAGCCCTTAAAGGCCATTGTCTTGAGTTATAGATGATGAAAACAGACCTTCCCAGTATTTAGTTAGCACCGAACTTGCTTTGGACAAATTGTGAGCTGCTCAGCTGCTTAATAGATGTAAAAAAAAAAAAAAAAAATCCAGCTACTTCTGCGTGGCTGGCTTTGCAGTTAACTGGCAGTTAAGTCGCCCACTGAGTGCTGTCCTTCTGAGGAGAGAACACGATACAGTAAAGACTGTGTTTGTTAGTACTGATCTTGGAGAGGGTGCGGAGAGTGAAAACTGAGGTGAGTGGGGAGTTTAGCTGCTAAGAGAATAGAGGGCTGTTTTAAGAACTCAGATTAAAAGATTACTTATATTTGGTGGTATAACTGACTGCAATTACAGGATAACAGAATAATCCTTTCTTTGGCTGGACGTTTGTAGGATTAAAGTCTGGAAAAGGGCAAGAGAGAGTGACAATGTGCCCAATAGGAAGCTGCCAGCTCTAGGAATGTTGTAGGATATTAATGCTTATAAAATGAGCTCATATAATATCTTGGTTAGAAGCAAGGTCCTGGAAACAAACGGATTGGGATTTAATCCTGCTTCTGCCTCTTAATAACCCCGCGAATGTGGGTAAGTCACTCTACCTCTCTGTGCTTAAGTTTTCTCATCTCTAAGATGGGATTATTGTAGTTGTGGAGATTAAATGTGGTAGTGGATACAAATGCTTTTTTGGTATAGTACCCAGCATGTAGTGAGGGCTCAGTAAAACATTTCTCACTCAGTTCTTACAAACTGTTCATTGAACAGGTTCAGTGAAATGGTGGCCACTTATGACAGGCTGTGTTTATGTCTTTAATTTCTTTCCCAAAGAGGCATAGAGTCCCCAAGAACTTGTGTGTTTCAGCAATTTCTCCTTCGTGCTCTTCTTTCCTGTATCTATGGGGTACAAGAATCTTTAGATTCTCAGGCTATTTTTATTTTATTTCAAAATGTAGTCTATTAAAATATTGCTGTTGACTGGCTTTGGTTACGATGACTGTGATCTTCAAATCTGTTCAGAAGCTGGGCCTCTTAGCAGAATAACCTCCACTCGCTGGGTCAAGTGAGCTTAGCCATCCATATTCTGGAGGAATTCAGAGGAGTTTGCTGCTCCTGGATTATAGAGAAGGCTGGCACATTATGGCTTTCTCAGTTTCTTCTTTCTGTAGCCCAAGTTTAAGGAGAATTTTCAGATTCTCTTTCACATTACTTCTATCTTCTTCTGGCTCCCAATTCTTATTCTTTTAAGTTTCTCCCTGCTCTATTTTGCCAATATTCAATTTTCCTAGAAATTTTGATTGGCAGTTTTTTGAGTTAATACAATCAATTCAGATAAAGCTTTGTTCTTATATAACAAATTCAAAGGATGGTTAACACATGTATTGCCTTGAGAAACTAATTGAAATCACAATAGGCACTGTGAAAATAAGGACTGGGCCAAAATGACAGCAGGGGAAAGAGTCCCTGGTGTTCAGTTAAGTGACAAGAGAAATTAGCAACAGATGTTTAGAAGGGGAGTAAATCTATTTGAGAGTGGTCACTTCAACTGTTCTCAATATTCTTCAGGGCCCTGCAGTTTGATAGCTATTGCTTCTAAGTACGTGTTCTCAGGGATGCTGTTCAAATGATTGAACAACTAGGGGAGCTCAGCACAGATGGGTCCAGATGGATCAGAGTGGGTGCTGGCTTTAGTGCTGGGACAGAGTGCAGACTAAGTTTAGCCTTTTAGTTACTGGGTGGTGGGCCGAACAAAGATTCAGGGAGAGGGTCCCGGGTAGCTGGGGTGTTGGGGACATGAATATGCAGTGGGAGCTTGGGGCAGCAGCTACTTATGAGAAATATAAAAATATTTCAATATTTTGACAATCCGTCTGACTGTACTGGTTCATATCAGCTGAATTTCAGTCTTAACATGGTCTACTGTGGTCTGTGAAACTGCACCTAGCATGTTGCCTAAGACCACAGTTGGTTTGGCTTCTAGTTAGGACTGGCACTGCAGGGAGCCTACTTTGTGTTTGTCTCACCACAGTACACTTTGTCCTATTAAGATGAGCATAAACTTTTGGTTACAGTTGAGCCAAATAGGAAGAATTGTAGAAGGAGGGGCTACTGGGAAAAATGGGCCAAGCGGGAAAGCTTTGGCCATCAATCACCCATTCCAGCAGAGATTTCAGCAGAAATTTAATAAGTCAGTCTCCGTAGTGATTGCAGAGCTCTTAGGCACAGTTCAGACTAAATCAGGGTATAGATGGAGGCCAGCTGCTTTTCATAAATGATGGGACATGATGGAGTGTTCCACAAAAAGGAACCTTCAGTACTGCAAGCATGCACAGATGATGTCATGAGCCTTTCAAATGGATGAAGCCTAATGGATCAAAAGCAAGCCTGATGCCCCCCCCCCCCCCAAAAATAGCTTCACAGAGTGAGAACTCAGGGATGGAGTTACTCCTTTAACAAGGGATCCAGCAGGCTTTCTGTTCCTCAAGGCCTTAGTTCAATGCACAGCCCAGTTTATTTAGCTTTCACTAGAAAACACTAAATGTTCTTTGACTTTTCTCACCTAATGGATTTGATACACTTAAGTATTTTCTTAACCTATATTTTCCAAGATGAGTAATCGCTCTGGGGATTCTTAACATTATAACAAGAGATTAAGGACTGGCTGGTAAAGCCCTAATACACGTAGCCCTTGGCAAAATTCTGGTGATCTCTACCAATATCTTATCATGTATGCTTGGGTCTGGGTAGATTTGACTTGGGTAGATGGGTCTCAACATTTAACCTTTTGGATGAATGGCAGGACTTGCAGGTAGATTTGTTCCACAAAGTAGCTAATGAATGATATACACAATTGTCAAAGTGGACCAAAACCTAGAAAGAGTTGGTGAATGTAGTTTATGCTGTTAGAAAAGCTATGTTGTGCTCCTAGACATTTGTGCAGCCTCTAGATCTTAGGCGTTCAATTTTATTGTAGGAGAACAGATTCTAGCAGAGAATTTAAGAGTTGTGGTTATCTACCCATTTTAAGAGACATATCATACTAACTCTTACCTGACTTAGTTTATCTGGAGTTAGATAGGACTAGTTGAAATAATTAATGATAGTAGTTGAGTTAGCCAAGAGACTAAATAAAAATGAAAGAATGATGACACCAGGGCTTAACACAAATTGGCTGAATAGTTGTACGAATAGTAAGCTTATTGAAAACAAACCAAACTAAACAATCCACTGGAGTGCTTCCTCATCCTATACCCAGAAACAGAAATTTAGCTTTTGGGAGACATGGTAAAATAGTAACTTGGACTAGTGCCCAGGGCTCTCCAAGATAAGGTAAAAGGAGAGTGTATGTCTTGGACCAGAGCCATTTCCTCAGAACCTGAAAAGCCAAGGCAGACAATCTCGGGACTATCCTTTCCTTTTTATAATGGAACCCTCCCCACCTCCCTGTATGCCTTAATAACTCCTGGTCTCCAGGGAAAAAGAGTATTCTAAGCTCTTCACCCTGAATAAGGTATAGCTGCATTGAGGCACAAGCCCTGTGTCTTAGACAATAAGACTTAGATTTCCACTACTGCTGCTTTTTTTCTGTCAGTTGGTGCCCCACCCTCACCTGGTTGCCCCTTCATTTTTGGACTTGAATAAAACACTGCTCTGCAGGTGTGAAATCTGGAGTCTTGAGGGACTGCAGAAGAACTGGGTGAAGCAACCAAGTAGTGAGTGGGTGTTAGCTTCCTCTGAGTGAGCTTTGACCAATGAGACATGGGAGATGAAAGGGGGGGTTGGGCAGATAAATTCCCCCTCCATTACATCTTCCATGGACTGCACTAGGGTGCAGTTTGTCCTTCTGGAGAAATCCCAGGTGCCATGTGAACATGACTGCCAAATGACCTTCTGGGTCTCTTCCCAGGTCATGTGTGGGAGTGGTGTGGGGAAGGGAGATAGCAAATTGCATCATATCGCAGTGCATTTTTCCTTGACTCATATTCTCCTTTTCCTTACTGCCCTGGGCTTGTATCTCCCAAATAAAGTGTTAGTACTTTAAATCCTTGTCTCAGGCTCTGCTTTCTAGTGTGCCTGGGCTTTGGATACCAGCCTAATCACTAAACATTTAACTAGCTTATTAACAGATTGGCCTATTCAATATGTGACATTATTTTTCCTAAGGTCAGACTGAAAACTGATGTGTTTTTCATATTCATAGTTTAAATTTGTGCAATAGCAGGCAATAACAGTCCTTCTCAACTAGAGTTTGAGAGAATTAAGCCCTAACACCTTAAGGTAACTATTCTATATAATCAATTAACTCCTCTTCTTGCGTCAAAATGAACCATCCTTGAGAGAATCGAGAAAACCGTTAAATCACTTTTAGTAGGGCTTGAGGAATTGTAGGATTCTTGAGGAGTCCTGGTTTCAAAGGGCTGAGATTATTTTGATTACTAGACAAGAAGTGTGTAATTGATTTATTTGTAAGTTTTTCCATTTTAGTCCTTCTCTGGCTACCAAGTAACAATGGAAGTGAACTACCCCATTCTTATTTACTTAATGAATATTTGCATACCTACTAAGAGTTAGGTCTTTGGAAAACAAAGAAGACCAAGGCTTGTTCTCTGTTCTCTTAGAGCTGAATCTAGTGGGAATATAGTGTAGACAAATGTCACACCATGTGTGCCATAACAGAGTATGAGGACGTGACCTGAAGAGGCAAGGAAAGTATTCTCTTTTCATGTTGTGTGTTTGTCTCACTTTTATGCCATGCATAGCCTACAAAACTGTGTAACACAGAAAATATAACTAAAATAAACCACGTGCAAAACAACTATGATGGAATTTTTTTTTAATCATTCCAACTGCAACCATTTTTCTCGATTTTCTAACAAAAAAAGCTTAGTTCTGTGTGATATCAGACAGGAAAAGAGATTGAAACTTCCTAACACATCCAATCTCGAGTCTACCAGCTAGTTATTCATACATTTTTGGTGTCAGGAAAAAGTGACATACCACACTTCTCATGAAAAGAAAGGTAGACTATCAAAAGTTTTATGTATTGTTTTTCAGAGCATGATTATCACTGTATCCCCGATTGTGCTAGTCACAAACACTGGGAGACCAGAAGTTTGGTGCCAGAATCAAAAGGATATCTGTCATTTGTATGTTTTGTCACAGAAGAGGATCTGCAAAAATTTTTACCCAGGGTCCATTTAAACTCTATTCACATATTCATATCTATAAAAGTTACTCTGCTAGTTCTAGGGCAGAAGACGTTTATTATAAAAATTTACAATTTCAGAAAATACTCTAAAGCATTTTAAATTATATAAATAGCTCTAGCCAAATCCCTTGAGGAGATATGGTCAGGGAGCATGGCCTTAAGCTGTGTTAACTTATATGCCTCTAAGGTAGGGTGGAGTTAGTTGCAAAAACTGTGCTGTTTAAGAAAAACAAAGTTAAGACTCATTTCTGGCATATAATTTTTCAGATAACAGATTTATAAACCTCTGACATTTATAAATTAAAGTTGTATGCAAAGGTAAGGAGGATGAATGCTCTTATTTCCAGTATGATGAAAATTGTTGAAAATTAAGAGAGAAAAATAGGAATAGTTTTTGTTTTGTTTTATTTTGCATAGGAACAATTTTATTCTGGGATCTTAAGACAAAGAATTAAGATCCTATCATGGGACAGTCAAATATGGGAAGTGACTATAAGTAATAAAGTTTATCTGTCCCCTGGAGGGGAGAGGAAGAATATATGGAAAGCCTTATTGAAATCTGGCAGAATCCCACCCTCCCTACCTTGTTTTAAATGCCACAGAAGAGGGGATAGAAGTAACAACTCATCAGTCATGATGAAACAGACCATGTCACTAAACGTCCACGGCACTAGTCCTTATTTTCCATTGTGCCCATTGTTATTTTCATCTTTGTCAATGAATGCAAATCCTCTGCATTCTGGACTCAACTCAGGATTGCAGTTGGAAAGAACACCAATCCTAATCAAATCCTTATTAAACACAAATCTTCCTAATAGTCATTCTTTTCTCTTGGGCAAGTACAGAAGTGGGATCCATTTTTCATTTATAGAAACAATTCCATAAGAAATATAAGCAGCAGAAAATAATTTCAGTGGTGATTTTCTGTGATTTCATAATTACCTAAGAATTTGATACTGACTTAATTAGCTCTGATCTAGTAGAGAAAAATGAGTTCTGCATTCTGTTTCCTCTAGTGAGGTTTTCTTGTTTATCAATCCCTCATTGAATTTTGAACACAGCCTCTCATACGGACAGGAATGCAAAGAGCACATACAGGCAACTTATCCTCCCAAAATTCTCTACCAAGCAATCTAGGAGAGAGTTACCTGGAGTTATCCAGATAAAAAAGTCATAGCTCGGGACGCCTGGGTGGCTCAGTTGGTTAAGCAGCTGCCTTCAGCTCGGGTCATGATCCCAGCGTCCTGGGATCGAGTCCCACATTGGGCTCCTTGCTCGGCAGGGAGCCTGCTTCTCCCTCTGCCTCTGCCTGCCACTTTGTCTGCCTGTGCTCTCTCTCTCTCTCTCTCTAACAAATAAATAAATAAAATCTTTAAAAAAAAAAAAAGTCATAGCTCTTTCTGTGTGGACTCAAAGCTTCTGTCTTTTGGGCTGCATGATTTGCCTCCTAGCTTCTCTCTTGAATCAGTGAAGAGTTCCCAGAGTGAAATGTTTAGGGCTTCCTTGTTCATAAGCCAGGGATGGCTATGCCTGGAAAGCAAAACAAATTCCCAAAAAGGATGTGTAAACAAGGATCAACTGACCAATGCCTGGTACAAAATGATGCCTGTATCTATGGAAATTTGTGCAAAGGAACAACATGATTTTGATCCTGTTATGACTTTTTTTTCCATTAGATGGGTATTGAGCTTTCTGGAGGGGCATTATTAATTAAGAATTCAAGTATGAGATGGAGTTAAGCTTCCTTTGCCAAGGAATTTTTTCCCTTTGTGTAGTTGTATCCTTCTTTCTTTGTTCCTGCTTGAGAACATTAGGAAACTATTCTTGTTTAAAGAAAAAAAAAATGGTACCACCTAGACCTACTAATTATTTTCTTTAACATGGGGTTTTCACCCCTATGAAGTTTTGGAATACCTGTACTTCTCTGTACTATTCTCAACTTCCCCATCAGAAGTTGAGAATAAAAGGCAGATACAGGAGACACAAGGTACTCAGGAAGCCAACTTTTTGCTAGGAAATATTGACTCATCTATGTTTAATAGTATTATCAGTTGTCTTTTAATGAGTGTAAACTATGTGATAGGTAATGTCATACTTGCTTTAAAAGAGCTCTTAGTGTGTGCCAAGTACTGTTCTAAGTGTTTTCCACTTATTAATCCTTTAAGCTTCATAACCTTAAGAAGTAGGTGATACTATTATCCTCAGTAAGAATATAACCTCCGTGAGGGCAGGGACTTTGCTTCACTTACAGCACCCAACATGTACTAGGTGTACAAGAAATAAATGACTCCATTTTACAGCTGTGGAAACTAAAAGGTTAAGTGTATTGTTCTAGCTTAGAGTTTCTCAACCTCAGCACTAAGAACATTTTGGACTAGATAGTGGGGGGCTTTGTTGTGGGGGCTTTCCTGTGCCTTGTAGAATGTTGAGCACCCCTCTTCACTGTGACAAGCAAAAACATCTCCTTTCTTCCTTCTTCTCTCTTGCCTTCTTGTCTGCTTTCCCTCATGGGTGTCAGTCGTGCACCACAGTCTCACATCTCTCCCAACCTCCTCCAACTCCTTCCTCCATTTTTCCTTACAGGTGGTATTAGTTTACTGTGGCTTCTGTGCCAAAGTGCCAAAACCAGGTGGCTTAACACAGAAGAAGTCTATTTTTTCTATAGTTTTGGAGACTACAAGTCTCCAATCAAGGTGTCAGCAGGGCCACAGTCTTTCTGAAGGTTCTAGGGTAGAATCAGCCTCATGTCTTCTCTTAATTTCTCATGTTTCTGGCAGGCCTTGGTGCTCCTCGGCTTGCAGCTGTACAACTTCAGTGTCCGCCACAATTGTCCCATGACCATCTGGTCTCAGGGTGTCTGTACCTTTGCCAGTGTGTTGTCCACTCTGCGTGTCTCTGCTCCTTTTCTTGAAAGGACAGTGGTTATATTGGATTGAGGACTCACCCTTTTCCAGTACCACCTCAGCAACAACCTTATTTCCAAATAATGTCCTGTTCTGAGGTTCTGGGAAGACTTTGAATTAGGGGGGAATGCTATGAAACTCAGTATATAGTGTATAGTGTTATATCTATTGACTATACTACTGTTGTATGTCTAATCTTGTCTTGGTAACTGCTTCACAGAGGAGCCAGACTAATATACAAAATTATAGACCTAAAAATTGGCAAAGTCTAGATTTGAACTCAGGCTGTGTAATGGATTATGTGATATCCCCCTAGATCCCCCTTCAGGTCTGCCTCTGGGAGTGTTGCTAGAAGACATTTCCCAGTTATCAGCTCTCCTTGGAATTGTCTTGGTTGAAGAGAGTCACCTAATCTATGGCAACTCTCCTTCCTAGGATAGCTTTTATCCCAAACTGGTCTACCTGGGGATATATAGATCTATACCCCTTACTTCAACTTGAAATAACTCTGAATTACTATCCCAGCTCCAGATTACCCTACGAAGTCATTCAGTACCTTTCCCTCTGTTTACACCTAAGGGACATAGGAGTAATCTCTCATGACCTACTGGCAGAGAAGGAAGATCCTAAGCTTGGTTCGCAGATGGATGGACTCAGAAATAGATTTCAGGGAGAAAATACCACCGCACTATAGTCTACTCAGAGGTGGACTTGAATGGCAGTGCTAAAGGAAAATGCCCAAATGAGCCTGTGAATACCAGCAGTCATGGTGGTTGAGATAAGGACTAGGCACGAACTCAACAATAAGGGCTCCCACTTACCACAGCAGATCTAGCTACTGCTTCCACAAAGTCCCAGTTGTCAGAAGCCTTGTGGTGGCAAGTTGACCCCACTGGACCCTTTTCACCTAAAGGGGCAGTGATTTATTTTAACAGATACCCTTACTTATGCCAGGCATGAGTTCACCTTATCTGTCTTTAGGACTTCACCTAGCACATTTTCCTGAGTCTTTTTTTGAGATATTTGAAGCAGTATATGAGCAAGCAGAGTAACGATCATGGGGGATGTTTCCTTCCTGACTTGTTCATACGACCCCAGGATTTGTTGTTTTCACATAGAGACACAATTCTCTGTTTGATATTTTTATCCTGGGTTGAGGTGTTTGGGGAAAAAAATGTCATGGGCTATAAGTTACAATTTTTTTTAAAATATTTTATTTATTTATTTGTTAGAGAGAGAGAGAGCGAGCACGGGCAGACAGAGTGGCAGGCAGAGGCAGAGGGAGAAGCAGGCTCCCTGCCGAGCAAGGAGCCCGATGTGGAACTCAATCAAGGCAGCCGCTTAACCAACTGAGCCACCCAGGCGTCCCATAAGTTACATTTATGATAGCAAACAAACTCTGGAGTTAGGAGGGATAGTGTGATATAGGATATATGCATAGTACATCTAGTTGTGGGAATAGCTATTTACTCATTACCTTCAGCCTCGATGTTCTATCCCGTTATGAAAAAGATTGTTGAGAACCTATAAAAGATCCAGGGCAGGGTAATGGAAGTTATTAAAATAGAATAATGAGATCAAAGAAGAAATGTTAGATTTCTGGGTATTTTTAGCATGCCCACCTTTACATCTAGAAGCTAACTGTAGATGGCACAGAAGAGGAGGGACTCTAAATGACTTCAGAGTTGCAAGTTGGGTTATTCTGGATGAGAGTGATCACAGCTATTGGTGGCATGGTTGTTACAACCTAAAGCTGAAAATAAAGGAGGAAAGAGAGAAAGAGATCTTCCAAAAGAAGGAGATCAGATCTTTCAAAAATTGAAGTCTTCTCCATGGCTTAGCTACCAGAGAGAAGATGTGGGAAAGGCAGATTTGGGGGGCAAGTTAGGACTGGAGATAGAAGGGAAAATGTCTAAGCTGTGAAGACAATCTCTTGGGACTCTCCTGTTCATATTCAGGTTTCTGTTTCAAGATCAGAATGGGGACCCTGATCTTTGGATTAAAAAGTCTGGACATGAAAGGAACATAAAAACAACAACAACAACAAAAGATGGTGTGTGTCTGCGTAGCAGAGAGGCCCTGTGTGGTCAGAGAACACAGTGTGCAAATGTGTGTTTTCTAGGGAGAAGGGTCATGGTTTTCACCAATTTATTGAAGCTTTCTGTAACTTAAAAATAGGTTAAAAGTCACCGGCTTTTACAAAAATGATCAGAATTATCCTGGGCACATAAGATCCTTCATGATTTGTTTAATTTGACTTTCCAGCATTTACCCATTCCCCACGCTATTGTTTCTTGCTGATAATGGTCCATGCATCATTTGCCCACTGTTTTTCCCTCACCATGCACAGCCATCCCTGCTGTCTGGAATGCCTTGTGCTCGTATTTCCTTCAGAGAATATCTCCTCATCTTTCAGAGAACCAGATGAACTATTGTTTTCTCCATATGGCCTTCGTCAGCACCCAGACAGGGTTGGCTGGCCCTCCTTTGTAACTGCCTCTGTTGTATTCCAGATAAAGTGGCATTAACTCAATTTGTTGTAGATCTATTTTTTTCCTCTAGATTGTGAGTTTGTTTCTTAGGCAAGGGACTGCCTTAATTTCTCTGTAGGCCCAGTGGTTGTCATATAACAGGTCAAGAAATAAATGCTTCTTGGAAGCATAAACTTAGAAAAGAGTAACTCTGGAAATGGCTAATCAGGGGTTCTCCAGTGGAAGTCACCAAATAAGGGAAGTATTTTTAGAAGCAAATAGAAGTGTGAGTTTGCACAGGGAAGATGTTTATTAAGTATGTGTAAAGTGAATGTTAAATAGCATCACAAAAAATACCTTCCAGGGAATCTAAGACCAAGACAGAAACCCATTTGTCTTCGCTGACAAAGACATGGTCTGGCTCTCACTTTCTTTTCTGTGATTTTGTGACTTAGGATCTAAATTCCACAAAGTGAATAGTGTATCTAGTGATAAACTAGACAGATATCAGAGTATAGATGATAAGAGAAAAACATTTCCTTTATTTTGCTTTCTTCCCTTTGTGTTACTCATACTCAGTTACTCATAGACAAGGAGAAAGGACAAGAATGAGTGTTTTTAAAAGGATTGTATGTTTTGGTGGGGAAGCATTCTACTTTTTTTTTTTTTTAATCCCATGCATTTGGTTAAGCAGTATTATTTGTGTTCATAAGCTCAATTCCTCAATATTTCCAAAGAACAAAACCTACTAATTTAGACTAAATTAAGCTACTATAAAGTGAAATACTATTGATTGTTTGGTTTTCACTTTTTAAAAAAAATTTATTTATTTGACAGAGTGAGAGATCACAAGGAGGCAGAGAGGCAGGCAGAGAGAGAGACACTGGGAAGCAGGCTCCCTGCCGAGCAGAGAATCTGATGTGGGACTCGATCCCAGGACCCTGAGATCATGACCTGAGCCGAAGGCAGAGGCTTAACTCTCTGAGCCACCCAGGCGTCCCTGGTTTTCACATTTTAGTGCATCATTAAAAGTAACAGAGTACAACAAAGCATTGATGGAGAAATCCAGTTAGCCATTCTTCAATAAATATATGACTGTTTTTTAAAAAGAGTAAACCCTTTGATGTGCAAATGACTATTATAAAGGTATTTGAAATTTAGGTCTCACAGTAGGATTAATGAGGTCTCCTATAATCTTGTTAATATATTTGCTTGTATATACATTATGTATTTGCTTAAACAACTTCTCTTGTTAGACGTTAAAGATAGAAACACAGCTCCGTTCTGGTTTAATTCTTAAGAACAACAACAGGGGCTCCTCCGTGGCTCAGTCGGTAAGGCATCTAGTTTTGGCTCATGGCATGATCCCAGGGTCCTGGGTTGGAGCCCCCTTCGGGCCCCTTGCTCAGCAGGGAGCCCGCTTCTCCCTCTCCCTCTGCCTGTAGCTCCCCCTGCTTGTTCTTGTCTCTGTGTCAAATAAATAAATAGAATCTTAAAAAAAAAAAAGAAGAAAAAGAAAAACTACAACAAAAAGAATTTTTTGCAAAAATTTTTAACTGTGCTTATATTTATTCTAACTCAACCAATTGCATTACATTAACTATTGACTCTCATCAAGACAAATAGTGAATATGTTTAGAAACATTTTGAATGCTCAGAGAATTTGGCCAGCAGGACGTCTTATAGTTTAAACAGCATGAACTCCTATTTGCTTTATGGTGGGGTATTTGCTTTCTCAACAAATTCTGAAGGTGAAGTACAGACATTGAAGGACTCTTGTCTGACCCCGTAAGCAGATAAGAGCACCTGAACTGCTTTTCTACACAGGCAGGAGGCTGGACTTCGCAATTTCGTTAGAGGTTTCTTATTTCTTAATATCTGTATCATTAGTTGACAGATGGATTTCTGTCTGAAATCTTATTTTGAGAAAGCTGTCTCCTGCTAGATAATCTCCTTAAACTGTAATTGACAAGTGGAATGAATTTCAATGCCCGGAATTTTGGATGAGTATCTTAAAAGTCATCCACTCCTTTAAATTGGGAGGCACATTGTTTCCATAAATATTTATTGAACATTTACTGGGCGGCAGACATTTTGCTAGCAAGGATACAATGGAAATAAGAAAGATACTGTCCTTATTTTTCAATGACAGTTAACAAACCAGGATTTGGGTACAAATTCTCTTAAGTAATAGAATTTTGCATGTTTGTCCAGAAGGTTGGGATTATAGTTCTGTCCTTGTTGTTCTTCACTTTTTGGGTGAAAAAAGGGAGATTTTCTTGAGTATAAGAACTCTTTTTTTTTCTCTATAAAAAGCATAGTCAACCTCTCCAGTTAGCTTTTTTTTTTTTTTTTCAGATTTTATTTATTTATTTGACAGACAGAGATCACAAGTAGGCAGTGAGGCAGGCAGAGAGAGGGGGGCAGGAAGCAGGCTCCCCTCGGAGCAGAGAGCCCGATGTGGGGCTCGATCCCGGGACCCTGGGATCATGACCTGAGCCGAAGGCAGAGGCTTTAACCCACTGAGCCAGCCAGGCGCCCCTCCAGTTAGCTTTCTTAAACCATATCTTCTCAACTTAGGAATAGTCACAACTGAAATCAAAGAGAAATTCCCTTTCAGTTTTGAAGGCCAGTTATTATATAGATGTGTTTGATAAAGCACAGCGCAGCTTCTCAGTCCAGC
The DNA here is from genome assembly GCA_003697995.1 of Taxidea taxus jeffersonii. Classification (NCBI taxonomy): domain Eukaryota; kingdom Metazoa; phylum Chordata; class Mammalia; order Carnivora; family Mustelidae; genus Taxidea; species Taxidea taxus. The sequence goes on from RCUC01130325.1 coordinate 21,572, forward strand.
TTTCGGGGCTTTTCTGCTAATGGTGGGAGGATCTATCTTTATATGGTTCTCCTACCGCTTGCCAATGATATTGGGATAGGAAGTTTTGTCTAAAATTTTGATCTGGTTCAAGGGAGATGCCCACAGCCGGAGCAGAGCCTCCCGATTGGTGCGCTGGGATTCCCTGGGCTGCTATGTGTAGAGTAGCTTTGTGCCAAGGTAGTATTTCTGTTCCCACTCTGGAGGCCAGATGGGGCCCAGGGAAGCCTCTTGCCATAAAATGACCAGTCCATTTGTCTGTTACACCACGAGATTATCATACCATGAGTTTATTATGTGCCATGATCAAGGTTGGGCAGGACTGTCTTAGGGTATGACTCAGGGGAGAGGAATTCTGAGTTAGGAAAGGCCCTGTGATGTGTTCCAATGCTCAGGCCTTGTTGGGCTCCCAGGAGTCATCCAGAATAGGGAGGTGATGAAAAGGGGAACTAAAATCACTGTGCACAAAAACATAAAACATTCTTTCTGTTGTGGGCAGAGAAAAGCTTGACAGATTTTTGGAGGGTTTTTTTTGAAGAAAATATTTTCATTATAAATTTGGACAGCACGGCTTCAGAGAATTATTTCTGTTCTTGAGATATTTATGCCTGCATCATGCATGTGTGTGTTTTTCCCAGAAGTTATCCGTAGTACGCTGGAAGACTAAGAGAAGAATCTGGGGCATATTAGATCACATATGACATCACGCCACGGATAGATCTACATCGTGGCTGTGTTTGAAATACCAACGCCCAACCTGGATTATTGACCAAAGCACATTTTTAATGAGTAATCCCAGGATTGGAAAGATTATTTCTGGAGACTATGGAGGCCCAGAGATTGCCTCAGTAGGGTAGCAAATTGGTCCTGGAAAGGGCATGGATAGTCACTCTGGGAAGGACTGAAGACATAGCTCTGCCTCCAAGAGGTAAGGGAAAGATGGATGATAAGATAGGCTATTGAGATTTGGAATTGGGCTGTATCCTAAGGGGAATCCCTTATAAGGGTTTATCTTGGTAAATTTCTATGGATATTGAACAATCATGCTTAGTGTTCAGTATTAATCTATTCCTATGCTGCAGTATCCTCAAGCTATCTCCAAACCTCAGCAAAGTCTGTTGTACCCATTCCACCTGCTGTGTCAGATGAGGAACTAAAGGAAAGAGCACTGAGACTTCTCATTCTGACCCCATCTGTCTAGGCCAGCCTTTTGCTAAGGGAGAGCCATGTTCCTAGCCTTCTTCAGAAGACTCCGAGGAACATCACAAGTAGAAGTCCACGGTTGCTTTGAGACGAGTAAGAGAGTCAAGTGATGGGTAGGCAGGCAGTGTCAAAGATCCCTTCTCCTCAGGTGTGTTAGAAAAAGGTCAACTTAGAAAGGGTGGAAGATGAAGAGAGGCAGGCACCAGCCCATGAGTCAGCTTACCGAAGTCCCGTGCACATATGTCCTTCCTGGGTCCATTCTGAAGGATGCCTGTGTCTTCATGTTCTGGAGGATGTGTGTGAGTGTGAAGCAGGTTGTATAAGCCATACTCAGCCATATATGTGGAATGCTAAGAACCCTCATAATATATGTATTTTGTCTTCAGCCATTATATTTTGGGAAGAAGTATTGTGGTGATTAATTTGAAGTGTCAACTTGGCTAGGCTATGGTGTCTAGTACTTTGGTCAAATACCAGCCCATATGTATCTGTGAAGATACTTTTTAGATGTAATAAACACTTACAATCAGTAGACTTGATTAAAGCAGATTACTCTCTACTCTCTATAATGTGGGTGGGCCTGATCTAATCAGTTGAATTTTGCTTTAAGACTACAACATAGAAACCTTGCCCAAATCTCTTGCCTACCAGCCTGCCAAGCAGATTTCAGGCTCAAGACTGACTCTTACCTGAATTTATAGCCTGCTGGCCTGCCTTACAGACTTCAGATTGCCAGCACCCAGAATTACATGAACCAATACCTAAAACTCAATCTCTCTGTATCTAGGAAGATATAGATATACTGTATCTATCTTTTTACCTCTCTATATAGTATGTATATAATATGTAATATAATTATGTATAATAAATATAGTATAACCTATATTGTATCTATATATTATATAACATGTATCTATTTATATTGTATCTATTTATATTGTCTCTGTGTCTATATTTATCTATTTATCCATCTACAGATATCTAGATCTATCTATCCTATTGGTTCTGTTTATCTGGAGAACTCTTACTAAAACAGGAATCCCAAAAGGGAATAAATATTTAGTGTGTGATACTGGAAATACCCAACATCCTAACAGATTCAGCATAGTTTGCTGACTTCCACCTAGAATTCGCATGAACATGCTGCCCAAACCCTTTATCTGCTTAGGAAATCTTGCTGCTTAGGACTCTGCCCTTGTCCAGGGCTTTAAGTTCAATGGTTGTTTTTTGTTTTTTTTGGTTTTTTTTTTGACTTATTAGAGAGCTCAGGCAGACAGAGTGGTAGACAGAGGCAGAGGGAGAAGCAGGCTCCCTGCCGAGCAAGGAGCCCGATGTGGGACTTGATCCCAGGACGCTGGGATCATGACCTGAACGGAAGGCAGCCGCTTAACCAACTGAGCCACCCAGGCATCCCAAGTTCAATGGTTTTTGAAAGCATTGTCTGCTCACCTCCATCTCCTTCATTCTTATCCAGGGACTAGAAAATGGCACTGCTCACACCGTTATGTCATCCCGTATTGTCTTTGTCCCATTAGCCACCGCATGTGGCTGTCTGTGGTAAGTAATCGAACAGTCACTCAGGGACGGGCACACGGTAATGGTGCATGGCAGCTTTACAAACACTGTCAGTCTGAGTTAGACCTGAATTGTCCTCGGATTTAAAGATTCTTCTGTGACGATCAGAGCCGTAGGGATGATGCTGGCCAGAAAGAATGTGCGTGGCCATCATCGTGCCAATTTTATAATTCATCTTTTAATAATTTGTAACTGAAGAGCTGAGTGGAATTCATCAAGCCCTCCTTGTTTCTCACTGGGGAGCTTTCTGTGTTTTGTTACCGAGCCAAAGGCGAATGCAGCTGCTGGAGCTGTCACCAGCATTCTGGTCCACCCAAATATTGATAATAATTACTCTTGCTTCACATGGAAAGCATTTATGTAAATATGTGTAATGGAAAGACCATTATTATTGATATTAAAACTTTACAGTGAGTACATCAAAATGGGGACATGACATTCATAAACTATGTTCAGGGAAAAGCTCTATCTTTCTCCTGCATAATATGCCTGGTATTGTTGATCATCTGTTCTTTATAGAAATCGGGAGAAGTTATTACCAGAGAATAATTAAACCCACAGAATTGTCCAAATGCTGGCAG
>RCUC01130326.1:0-33934 GCA_003697995.1 Taxidea taxus jeffersonii
CCACAAAAAACAGAAATAAAGTATGCAGGCCTAAGGCAAGATGCCAAACCCAGCTTCAGGATTTTAAAGGAAAAACCACTTCTCTTCAGCTTGATTATAGCACAGGTTGTAAAGCTGGGCCTCATATCCCACTATTTACATGCAAATCCCACCAGAAATGAGTTGGCCCCACTCCAGATGTCCAGATCTCAAAGGAACTCTGTTTCCAGTGAGGCCCCTACTCCACAGCCATGAGTCTCTTTTCTCTGCTTTCCTGGACACGGAGGGGAGTAAAGATATTAAGGCACCTCCCTCACATGCTGAAATGATCTTGGATTGGGAAACAGAATGTTGCTTTGTCCCTTCTCACAATCTATCTGTTACCAGTTGTTTAAGCCTCTTTTTTTTTTTTTTTAAAGATTTTATTTATTTGACAGAGATCACAAGTAGGCAGAGAGAGAGAGAGGAGGAAGCAGGCTCCCTGCGGAGCCTGATGTGGGGCTTGATCCCAGGACCCTTCAATCATGACCTGAGCCAAAGGCAGAGGCTTTAACCCACTGAGGCACCCAGCACCCCTCTTTTTTTTTTTTAAGATTTATTTATTAATTTGAGAAAGAGAGAGGGGAAGGGCAGAGGGAGAGGGAGAGAGAATCTCAAGCAGACTCCAGAGCCTAACTTGGGGCTTGATCCTGCAACCCTGAGATTATGATCTGAGCCAAAACCAAGAATCAGACGCTCAACTGACTGAGCCACCAAGCTCAGTCAGGTGCCCCAAGCTGTTTAAGCCTCTTAACGGGAATGCAGGATGACCTGGTATTCATGTGTCTACCCTCTCAAGTGCCCCCCATAGCATGGCTCAAAAGCCAGAGAACAGTCCTCTGAACAAGATGGTAAGAAGCACAGTGTGATAAGGGAAGACTGGACGTTCAAGTTGGTGCCAACCAATGCTGGTCTGGGACGCACAGATGTGGTTCATTCAGCATCCTCCAGAGGATCCAAATAAAACAGGAGGCTTTGTAGAAGTACCTGTAACACGATAAGGAAAAGCACTTATTGAGGTGCTGCTTTGGGTAATAAAGAGGAAGACATGTGGAGGAAACATTTCCATTTGCTCAGATAACTTGCCATCTAGTGTTTTTCAAAACATCAGAGCCTTCATAACAAGTTTATGATGAGAAAAAGCAGAAGAGAAGAGATAAAGTAAAAAGAATGAGATGTCAACTAATGCAATGGTCAATGTGGACCTTATCGGAACCTAATTGGAACGAAACAAACGGGAAACAATTTATGAGAAATCTGAACACTGACTGGGTATTTGACACAAAGAACAAAAGGAAAAACAAGGAAATACATGAGTGTGATTTATGAAGACATGAACATTCTCTTAAAATACTTCCACCTTCTAAAAAGAAACATCAGTGTGTTGGGTAAGTTGTTTGGTGATTTTCTTTTCTGATCTTCAGTAAAAATGATTACTGACCCTCAGTCATCACCTCCTACAATAAGGTACATCTGGGTAGCAGAGTGCTTATAAAATATACTTGCCAGTAAGACCTTAAAACATTAACATTTTAAAATAACATCTTCGAAGGAAAAAAATTTCTGTCTTCCAACAAACTCTGGGATCATACTTTTCCCATTCACCAAAAAAAGAAAAGAAAAAAAAAACAACTCCCAACAACCCAGGAATGAAAAAGAATAGCACTTGGGAAAACAGGGAGGAGCCTAGTGAGCCTCCAAACAGAGATGGGCGGCTACACATTGCTTTCAGGATTGTGACATTGCTCCTCTTACTAGGACAAAGAATCACACTGAGAATATTAAGATTTATCTGTTACCATTTATGGATCTTTATTTATTTGTTTGAGGAGGGAAGGGCAGAGGGAGAGAGAGAATCTCAAGCCGACTCTGGTGGCAGGGCTCCGTCCCAGGACCCTGAGATCACAACCTGAGCCGAAACCAAGAGTCGTGAAGAGTCAGACACTTAAAGGACTGAGCCACCCCGGCACCACTTGGTGTTACCTTTATTTATTTATTTTAAGATTTTATTTATTTATTTGACAGAGAGAGAGAGAGAGAGACAGCTAGACAGGGAACACAAGCAGGGGGAGTGGAAGAGAGACAGGCAGGCTCCCTGCTGAGCATGGATGTGGGGCTCAATCCCAGGACCCTGGGATCCTAACCTGAGAGGAAGGCAGACGCTTAGTGCACGGAGCCACCTAGGCGCCCCCAGAGTACACATATCTCAATGAGCGCCGAGAAACATATAGAATTGTTGAATCATTATATTGATTCTAACATAATGAAACTAATGTAACACTGTATGTTAACCAAACTTGAATTTAAAAAAGAAATATGGCATAAAAATGAAAAGTAAAATAATAGAGTAAAATAAAATAAACAAAGCAGAGATCGCAGACTCAGAGGCCCCACAGATGGTGGGCCACATCTGGTCACTGGCTGTTTTTGTATGGCCTATAAGCTAAGGATGATTTTTACATTTTTAAATGCTTGGGGGAAAAAAAAGACTTGACATGTGAAAATTACATAAAACTCAATTTTCCATGTCCGTCTCGTTATGTGGTAGATGGGCACACGCAGTCATGTACCGGTTAGCTGTGGCTGCTTTTCTGTCTTGTTGAGCGGTTGCCATAAAGTCTGTATGGTCTGCGAAGCCAAAACTACTTCCTCTCTGGCCCTTTACAGAAAAAGTTTGCAAAATCCCCAGCGGTGCCAAGGCTCCTTTGCAGAACAGGGAAAGTATTCTTTCATATGGAAAGTATTCTTCGCGCACAACCTGTAGGCCTTTGGGCCCTCTTGGGCCAACTCTGTTGCTTTCCCTACTGGATGCTGCTGGAAGAGGGTAGAACGGGGAGCTGCCCTCTGTGTCCTCTAGCCAACATGTTGAGCCGAGGTGGGGCAATTTAGTTTCTGTTCTCACTGCCTACTCAATCGTGGCCTCTCAGCTCAGCCTGTCAACAGGGAGACCAATTAGTGCCAATTTCTATGCAAAAGGGGTTTCCTTAAGGCAAGACTGAGATCACCACCTCTTTTCACACAAACAATTCGGGGTCACGAGGTTAACCCAGGTTAGATTCAAACCAGGGCTTGAAAAGTGAAAGGCAGCCCTCTCACCAATCCTTAGAGCTCTCCAGACTCCTTAGGGAAAAAGTGTCAAAGAATTCACCTCATTTACCAGACGGGGACCTAACACTTCAGGGGGAACAGCCAACAGACCCTGCAAATTTCATATCCCTCTGCAAGATTGCCCACAGATGTTTAGGGCAAAACTTTTATTAGAACCATATGTAGCAATCAGTTTCCTTGGAATTCAAGAGCACCAGAGAGCAGGCCTTCCACTCCAGAGTTCTAAATTTCTTAAGAAATCAGAGACTCAATTCTAAAAGCCAGTGAGTTCTCAAAGCACATTTCTTACAAGTGAAAATATTCTTTGGCCTGAGCGGAAAGATGCATTTATGGGCAAACGTAGTTTATACTAGGTTGTCTACAAATTTACTATAAATAAATTGGTGTGTTTATGTTAGAACATTTTAACAAGATGAGCAGAGCAAACCCTTTGGTGGATTGTTTCATAAAGAATATCTTTTTCTTGGGGCGCCTGGGTGGCTCAGTGGGTTTAAAGCCTCTGCCTTCGGCTCAGGTCATGATCCCAGGGTCCTGGGATCGAGCCCCGCATCGGGCTCTCTGCTCGGAAGGGAGCCTGCTTCCCTTCCTCTCTCTCTGCCTGCTTCTCCACCTACTTGTGATCTGTCAAATGAATAAATAAAATCTTTAAAAAAAATAAATAAAGAATATCTTTTCCTTTTTGAAAATTCATAATTTGTTATTCAAAAGAATCTCAGAACTTTTTTTCAAATTGAAATGCCATTCACATAATATAACTTGCTTACTGTACCTAAATCAAAACTGTTCACTTTATTTTTTTTTAAAGAGCAGATTTCTTTTTTTCTTTAAAGATTTTATTTATTTATTTGACAGACAGAGATCACAAGTAGGCAGAGAGGCAGGCAGAGAGAGAGAGAGGAGGAAGCAGGCTTCCCGCTGAGCAGAGCTCCGATGATGGACGATGCCATTCGGCGGTGTGGGGCTCAATTCCAGGACCCTAGGATCATGACCTGAGCTGAAGGCAGAGGCTTTAACCCGGTGAGCCATCCAGGCGCCCCAAAATTGTTCACTTTAAAGAGAACGTCTCCATGGCATTCACAGTGGAAGGATTTGTTTTTTATGCCAATGTAGCCTTTTCTCATTGGCCTAAAATTTCATTTATATTTTGAATATTAATGGGGTACATACACCACTACTCCTCAATGATTTTAAAGCCAAGAACTGTTTTTTAAACCAATAAATTGCCCCTTCTGGACATGATTGTCAAATGATGATGAAAGGTAAAACACACTAGAAGACACAGGAAAAGAATCCTTTTAAACTGATTACAATCCTGCAAGAAAGGAAATTTGCGGGGTTTTCTAGGATGTAGACATTTCATTGGGGGATATTAACATCTCCCAACTTCCCCCCCCAAGCCACACACTGGCTTTTTTTTTTTTTTAGAATGCCTCTATTCTTTTTGAAAAAACAATATATCTCAGTATTAAAAATTTAAACTGCAGGGACGCCTGGGTGGCTCAGTTGGTTAAGCCGCTGCCTTTGGCTCAGGTCATGATCCCAGCGTCCTGGGATCGAGTCCCACATCGGGCTCCTTGCTCGGCAGGGAGCCTGCTTCTCCCTCTGCCTCTGCCTGCCTCTCTGTCTGCCTGTGCTCTCTCTCTCTCTCTAACAAATAAATAAATAAAATATTTAAAAAAAAAATTTAAACTGCAAAAAAATTTCACTTGAAATTCTTCCACCCAGAAAGGATCAAATGATTTCTAGGTAGATATATAGACAGAAAGAAATAATTTTAGAAAAATAGAATCATATCATGTATCATATATTTTTTTAATTTTTTATTTATTTGACAGACAGAGATCACAAGTAGGTAGAGAAGCAGGCAGAGAGAGGAGAGAGCAAGTCCCCTGCTGAGCAGAGAGCCCGACGCGGGGCTCGATCCCAGGACCCTGGGATCATGACCTGAGCTGAAGGCAGAGGTTTTAACCCACTGAGCCACCCAGGCGCCCCCATGTATCATATTTTAAATGAAAAATATTGGATTTAGTTCCAGGAAGATGGAAGAGACACACCTTCCCCTATTCTTCGCATTTAGCTTAACTAAAAACCTTGGGAATATATGTCTCTGAAAGGTGGAGAGAGACAGACTGGTAGACCAGCTGGCTAGGGATGTAGGGCTCCAAGAACAACACCCTACCGGTTAGTTCCCTGGGTCTTCTTTTTTGTTTTCTATATCCCAAACTGGATACCAGAGAAGCCAGCAACCTGGAAATACCAATGGGCACAGAAAAAACAAACACCTCAAGAAAAGCCTCCTTTCTCTATGTAAAGGAGTAGGAAAGGAATAGCCTAGTGAGACAGAAATTTAGGATGCCTGGGTGGCTCAGTCCATTAAGCACCTGCCTTCAGCTCAGGTCAGGATCCTAGAGTCGTGGGATCAAGTCCCACATCAGACTCCTGGCTCAGCGGGGAGCCTGTTTCTCCCTCTGCCTGCCACTCCCCCTGCTTGTGTTCTCTCTCTCTGACAAATAAATAAAATCTTAAAAAAAAAAAAAAAGGAAACTTCAACACAGTAGCCATTCAACTCCACCATCTCCCCAGCAAAGGCCAATGAGAAAACCTAGACTTCCACATCTGCCAGGCTATAATGACGTGTCCCAGCTCACCGCCCACCCCAGCCCCCTGCGGGGTCAAGTGACAAGCACATGGGGAGCTCAGACGTCTACTCCTCCCCAACAACATCGACTGCCTGTCCCCTCCCCCCTGGGGTGGTGTCAGAGGCAGTCAGGTGGAGAACAAGCTCCCCCAGCACAGCTCAGCAGTAATAGGGCCACCCAATTCTTGGTGTTGGTGGAAGCCACGTGGAAAGCAGTTACAAGATGCTCCACCACTTTCAGGCCTAGTGGACGACCTGAAAGCCCACCCAGTATAGAAGCACTGAGTTCCCTCTCCTCACTGTCAAAGGGGCAAGAGTAAAAGGCTGGACTTCCCCTTAGATGTGGCAATAACATGGTGGCACAGCCTCTTCACCCACTGGCATGGTGTCAGAGGTTTGAGTGTTGTCTGCTAAAATACAACATTTATTTATTTTTAAAAAGATTTTATTTATTTGACAGAGATCACAAGCAAGCAGAGCAGCAGACAGAGAAAGAGGAGGAAGCAGGCTCCCCGCTGAGCAGAGAGCCCGATGTGGGCTCCGTCCCAGGACCCTGGGATCATAACCTGAGTCGAAGGCAGAGGCTTAACAACTGAGCCACCCACGTGGCCCTCAGACATTCTATATACATTTGATTTTTTCATTATGGTCGATAACATTTCCATTCTTCAACCCCTAAGCTCAACATTTGCAAAGGAAAAGGGGAAATCACAAAGGACTTCTATGTATTAAAGTGCCTAACTCCTTGGTTGTGAAACAGCAGTGCAGAAGCCCCAAAGAAGTTTGGGGTAGGAGGGTACCTGCCCGACTCAGGTGATAAAGCATGTGATTCTTGATCTTGGGATTGAGTTCAAGCCCCATACTGGGGGTAGAGCTTACTTAAGAAAAGGAAGAAGGAGGAGAAGGAGAGGAAGGGGGAGGGGGAGAAGGAGAAGAAAAAAGAGGATGAGGAGGAGGGGGAGAAGGAGAAGAAAGAAGAAGAGGAAGAAGGAAAAGGGAAGAAGAAGAAAGGGGAGGAAGAGGCGGGGGGAGAAGTAGGAAGAGGACAGAGAGGAGGAGGAGGTGGAGAACGGGGCGAAGAAGTTGTTCCTGATAGGAACCATGTTAGGTACCAAGGAGATAACCCTGAGCAGGAAATGAGTGGACAGATTTGTGAAGCTATTGCTGAAGAAGCAACATATCAAGTTTCTGATCAGTTCATCACAGTTACATCATTCTTAATCTACATCTATCATGGGGCATCGGGGTGGCTCAGTCAGTTGAGCTCAAGTTATGATTTCAGGGTCCTGAGATCAAGCCCCAAGTCTGGCTCCTTGCTCAGCAGGAAGTCTGTCTGTCCCTCTGCCCCCTCAGCCCCACTTTTTCCTTCTCTCCCCTTCCCCCCTGCCCGCCCCCACTCCTATGCTCTCTCAAATAAATAAATAAAATCTTTTTTAAAAACCCTACATCTATCATAAAGTGTTTTTCCAAAAATAGTCTAGGCTCTCAAAAAGAATTTTTAGTAAATTTCCCTTTATTCCAGTTCATAATGAAAGGAATCCAAGACATCTTGTTTTTATTTGGAGTCTATCATGAGAATTAAGAAAAGCAATCCAAACGTTTTCACTTCTGTAAGAGGCTGGAGAGAGACTTTCAGCTCATGTTATGTGGTTTGACAGGCAAACACTCCTCACAGTGTGAAGTGTGATTTGAGCTCAGTCCCCCCAGTTCTGGTTCATTGCCTAGGTGTTCGCACCTACAAAGTGGGAGAATGAGGAAAAGCCGTATCTCGTAACTTTAAAAGGTGATTTCGTGAAGGATGATTCAGTGTAAGGATCGGGATAGAAGTGTAAACCGAGGCATCTGTTTGACTCAGAAGAGGTGTAAAACAATACTGAAATAAGATTAACATTATACGCTATACTTTGAAACATAGATTTTACAAAGTAAGTATTTCTTACATGTTTTGCAACTGTTAATATCTTTTTACACAAAATTTCAGAATTATGTCGTATTTTTTCTTTTTTTAAAGATTTTGTTTATTTATTTGACAGAGATCACAGGTAGGCAGAGAACCAGGCAGAGGGAGGAGGAAGGGAAGCAGGCTCCCCGCTGAGCAGAGAGCCTAACCCAGGGCTCCATCCCAGGACCCTGCCATCACGACCTGAACCGAAGGCAGAGGCTTTAACCCACTGAGCCACCCAGGCGCCCCATGTCATATTTTTTCTTATCCTAACCTTACTTGTTATGATTTATATTTCCTCTATCATCTTCTCAATTATAATTTGAATATAAAACCATTTTCATTTGAGAGACTGTTGTTTTGAAAGTATTTAGTAAAGGTATCGGCATCTTTGCTGTAACCTGGAAGAATGTGGTTATCTATGGGATTATGCCATTTAGGGATAATATACATTTGCTCAAAGCCATTTTTAAAAAATATTTTATTTATTTATTTGAGAGAGAGCACATGAGATGGGGGAGGGTTAGAGGGAGAAACAGACTCCCCACTGACCAGGGAGCCTGACGTGGGCTCCATCCTGGGCCTCCAGGATCATGACCTGAGCCAAAGGCAGACACCCAACTGACTGAGGCACCCAGGTGCTAAAAGTAATTTACGTTAAAAGTTGAATCACTGGGCACCTGGGTGGGCTCAGTGGATTAAAGCCTCTGCCTTGGGCTGAAGTCATGATCCCAGGGTCCTGGGCCCCGCATGGGGGGGGTGTCTCTGCTCACCAGGGAGCCTGCTTCCCGCCCCCCTCTGCCTGCCTCTCTGCCTACTTGTGATCTCTGTCTGTCAAATAAAAATCTTAAAAAAAAAAAAAGTAGAATCACTATTATGTATGCCTAAAAACTAATGTAACATTGTTTGTCAACTACACTTAAAAAAAGAAAGAAAGGAAGAAAGAACAGTTAATAGTTCCTTTACAAAATAGGAAGCATTTTAAGCTGGGCAAGGCGGCACTTCAGTAGCTACTGGAAGAAATAGTACAAGGCAGGAGTGGCTCTGACCGTGCAGCTTAGACTTTCAACTCTGCTGCTATTTTAAGTTTCATAAAGCGTTTTACTGTCAATGTAAGTACCATTAAATCACAGCTGGCTTGAATCAGCTTTTTTTTTAGTGTGGAATGGAGCTGAAGATTGGATTCCTAAACTTTTTTTTTATTGTAATAAAAATCCATTTTACCATGCCTGGTCAAATCAATCCTCTGTGTCTGCACCGGCTAAACCCCATACACCATACCTATAGGTTCTTACCTCTTATGTTTATACTGTGACATTTCAACCTTTTGCTTTTTCTGTCATTTTGTTTGTTTAAGATTTTTATTTTATTTATTTGACAGACAGAGATCACAAGTAGGCAGAGAGGCAGGCAGAGAGAGAGGGGGAAGCAAACTCCCTGATGAGCAGAGAGCCCGATGCGGGGCTCAATCCCAGGACCCTGAGATCATGACCTGAGCCCAAGGCAGCTTTAAACCACTGAGCCACCCAGGAGCCCCCGACTGTCATTTTGGATATAGGTATATTAACAGAGTAACTGCCAAGCCTCTCAATAATTAAAACAGAATTAAATTTTGATTTCATCATCTTGGGCAAAGGAGTCAAAAGAAGTAATGATGGGGACACCTGGGTGGCTCAGTAGGTAAGCATCTGCCTTCAGCTCTGCCCCTCCCCCCATTCATGCTGTCTCTCAAATTAAAAAATAAAAATTAAAAAAAAAAGATGTAGGAGCGCCTGGGTGGCTTAGTCATTAAGCATCTGCCTTCAGCTTAGGTCATGATCCCAGGGTCCTGGGATCGAGCTCTGCATTGGGTTCCCTGCTCAGTGGGAAGCCTGCTTCTCCCCGTCCCACTCCCCCTGCTTGTGTTCCCTCTCTCGTGGTGTCTCTCGCTGTCAAAAAAATAAAATCTTAAAAAAAAAAGATGTAATGACTTTCTTAAAACCTTTTTTCCTATCCAAGCAAATAAAGACTGACTTCCAAGGAAACAGGAACTACTCTATTTTTAAAAAGATTTTATTTATTTATTTATTTATTTGAGAGAGAGAGCACAGAGCCAGAGCGAGAGAGACTGAACAAGCAGGGGGAGTGGTACAGGGAGAAGCAAGCTCCCCCTCTGAGCAGGGAGCCCGATGTGGGCTCGATCCCAGGACCCTGAGAGACCTGAGCCTTAACCCACTGAACCACCCAGGCGCCCCTGATAGGCTATTTATCAAAGACGGAATCTTTACTTATAACAAATCCTTAATAATTTTTTAAAAGATTTTATTTATTTATATGACAGATACAGAGAGAGATCACAAGTAGGCAGAGCAGCAGGCAGAGAGAGAGGGGGAAGCAGGCTCCCCGATGAGCAGAGAGCCCGATGTGGGGCTCGATCCCAGGACCCTGGGATCATGACCTGAGCTGAAGGCAGAGGCTTAACCACTGAGCCACCCAAGCCGCCCCGACAAATCCTTAATAATTTAAAGCAGTACGAAATTACCGCTGGAGGAAGCTGAATACACGGGAAAGTCAGAAGGGTGTGGGTCACAGCCTGTACCTCAAGGTTTTAGTTTCCCCAGGGGATCTTTCTGTGCGGACCGTGTGAGGTCTTAGGCAACCAAGAGGGAAGCATGCCCCAGCCTTCAAGCAGAAGCAAAGTCACCGTGGAGCTAAAGGATAGTAGAATGGTAGAATTCTCATTTTATTCCTAATTCCAATTCTTATAGTGAGGGTTGGTTGCCTGATACTCTTCTGGAAACAGTAGCTCAAAGGTTAAACATTCACCTCTTAGAAGGATTTCCAACAGCCAAGTGACTGCCTCCTGAGTTTACAAAGCTGATAAAAGACCCTGGAATAAATAACAGCTGGATTTGGGAAATGGCCTAAGTATACCCCAAGGCTGGCATATTTTATACCTTAAGAAGAATGGCTCAAAGCAGGTTTTAATTAAATATTTATGTTACAGCCAGAAACAGCAAGCATCTCTGTGTGGCCAGCCCCCAGCTTCCAACAGGTCTAACTCAGCAAGGAAATGAATGGACATTAAATATTTATTCTGTACGTGTTAAAAGTACATTCTGCTCCTTTCCTGCCTGAAGGGAGATTAAAAGGCTAGAGATAGGGCTCAGTGATAGTGAGCCTGGGTGGCTCAGTGGGGTAAGCCTCTGCCTTCAGCTCAGGTCAAGATCTCAGGGTCCTCGGATCGAGCCCCACATCGGGCTCTCTGCTCAGCGGGGAGCCTGCTTCCCCCTCTCTCTGTGCTTGCCTCTCTGCCTACTTGTGATCTCTCTGTCAGATAAATGAATAAAGTCTTTAAAAAAATAAAAGGAAATATAATCTTATAAAAAGACTGGGAGGCCCAGTTGAACTAAAAAGCAGGTTGGGGGTTGAGCCCCACATCAGGGCTCCCTGCTCAGCAGGGAGCCTGCTTCCCCCCACCCTGCCTGCTTCTCTGCCTACTTGTGATCTCTGTCAAATAATTAAAATCTTAAAAAAAAAAAAAAAGCAAAAAAACCTCCAAGATCAGTATTACGATAACCTCTGTTTAATGGGCTTCTATAGAGTACACTTCCAAGTTATTCCCTGCCCACTGGGGCACGTGCTGGCTCAGTTGGTAGAGGATACAACTCTTGATCTCAGGGTTGTGAGTCAGAGAAGCATGCAACTCTTGATCTTGGGGTTGTGAGTTCAAGCCCTGCACTGGGTGGAGAGATTACTTTAAAAAATTTAAAAATCTTTTTTTTTTTGAAGATTTTATTTATTTACTTAACAGAGATCACAAGTAGGCAGAGACGCAGGCAGAGAGAGGGGGTGGGAAGCAGGCTCCCTGCTGAGCAGAAGGCAGATGCTTAATGATTGAGACACCCAGGTGCCCCCAATATCTATTTTTATTTACCACATGCACATGTAACCAAAGGTGAAATTTCCACTTGATTTAGTAGCTTAGAGAGTTTTTAGGGCAAAGGTCATGAAAATAAAAATAAATACCAATTATAAAAAATTGTTTGGAGAAAGTTCAATTTTGAAGTTAAATTCCAGAAATTTGATAACCTAGAACAAACCTCATACAAAGAGGCACCTGCTTAGCCACATGTTAACAATAATGAAACTGCAGTAGTGCAATAAAGGATAGAAATTAAAGTGATTATATGAGATTCTTTGATGTTAGGTCCAAGGCATATGTGTTCTAAAACTGATGAATTAGAAAGCCATCTGTTCCCAAGACACTGTAAAACAATGCCAAGAGCCAAGTATTAAAAGGTGATTGAGATATCCAAACCTAGATTTAAACTATTTTTTTGTTGTTGTTTTAAAGATTTTATTTATTTGACAGAGAGAGATGCAGCAAGAGAGGGAACACAAGCAGGGGGAGAGGGAGAAGCAGGCTCCCCACCGAGCAAAGAGCCAGATGTGGGGCTCGATCCCAGGACCCTGGAATCATGACCCAATCGAAGGCAGATGCTTAACGACTGAGCCACCCAGGTGCCCCTAGAGTTAAAATATTTTTAAAGTTCAAATACCTTAGTAAAGAATAGATGCTTTAAAATATCCACTTAGAGGGGTGCCTGGGTGGCTCAGTCGTTAAGCATCTGCCTTTGATTGGGTCATGATCCCAGGGTCCTGTGATTGAGCCCCACATTGGGCTCTCTGCTCAGCGGGGAGCCTGCTTCCCCCTCTCTGCCTCTCTGCCTACTTGTGATCTCTCTCCCTGTCAAATAAATAAAATCTTTAAAAAATTATTAAAATATCCACTTAGAAAATATGAGGGGAGAAATAACCCAAAGAGAGTAAGCCAGAATCTGCAGTTATTCCAGTGAAGTCCACAGTAAGATTTTTGTTACCATTAGAAGGAAGCTCTCCCAACATATTCATGCTCTTTACATGAATAAAATCTCTTTAACACACAGATTCACAAGAGTTTAGGATTTCCTATAGCAATCACAAAGTTTTGTCCATTGGTCTTGAATTTGCTAATGAGCAAGAGTACTGCAAGTTCTTTTTATTTAATGAATTTATTTGAGGGGTGCCTGGGTGGCTCAGTGGGTTAAGCATTTGCCTTTGGCTCAGGTATTGATCCCAGGAACCTGGGATGGAGTTCCTCATTGGGCTCCTTGATCAGCCAGGAGCCTGTTTCTCCCTCTGCCTGTTGCTCCCCCTACTTGTGCTTGCTCTCTGTCAAATAAATAAATAAAGTTAAAAAAAAATCTACATTAAAAAAAATGAATTAGAGAATGAAAGAGGAGGAGTGATGGAGGGAGGGGCAGGATGAGGAGAAACAGACTCCCCTTTAAGCAGGGAGCCCATTTTGGGGCTCAATCCCAGGACTGGAAATCATGACCTGAGCCATAGGCAGATGCTTAACCGACTGAGCCACCCAAGTGCCCTTACTGCAAGTCCTAAAACAGAAAATTTAACTGGAGCTCAAGTCTTACCTTTAGAATGGCAGCATTCTTATTTTATTCAAAATCTAGATTTACTCTAGATTTGGTTTCACCCAATTTGAAATTAGGCTGACTCACACTATCAAAACATATTAAATATATAAGTGCTTACTTTTGATGAATACATATTTGTATAACCACTCAATGTTAAGCCTGCATTTCAGCCCTGCCTAGCTCTAAGAATCAGATACTATTAAACCGTAGATTTAGGCTCACCAGGTCTCTGAACTAATCCAAACTGCCTGATAACACATTAGGAGTCCATCACCCCAGTGGACAGGAACTAAAACTTTCATTGCCTTACATGTGGTGTGAACCCAAATGCCACCACCTGTATTAAGCTCTCACCTTCAATCACATCTTCAATCTCATCAAGATCTGTACAGATGAGCCTCTACCTTGGCTCCTGACCCCTGCCTAAGTTGTTTGCAATGAAGCTGGGGCCCCAGCTCTGAATTCTGCCTGTGTGGTTGGGGTCCTGATAGTCTGCAAAATCCTCCCGTTTTTAGGGACTGGACTTTGTCTTCATGGTCCTGTCATCAGCTGTAGTCTAATTCAAACTGATCAATTTCCCTGGGACTATAATCTGCCTGATTTTCAGTACACAGCCTAGAGGGCTACTTCCTCACTTCCCTTACCCTCCTCTCCACTCATCAGATTAGAAACCCTTAGGCAGTGAATCTGCCTGTACACGGGAATTGGAATCGGTGACTATCAGTCACGCCTGGGGAGGGAATGGGGAGCAGCACAGTGAAGATGACCCCCACCCATCACTAGTCTCATTGATTATCGACATCTTCTAGTCCCTTAAATGCTCGATGGAGCAACACTTTAGGATTTATCTAATTTAGCCAAATAAATTGTCTCTGTTTGCTCGCAATTTCTCTATGGGGGCCTAACTAGTCGTGGAAACTCCCCTTCTCTCTGATGGAGAGAACACAGCCTTTCCAGGTAAGGCTTCGGAAGATGAAGTCACCGTTTTGAAGAACAGTCCCTTTAGATTCAGGGGGAACACTAACTTCTGGCTGGAGACACACAGCCTGGAACCCAGGCCTTTGCAAACAAGTCACATCTCTTTGAGAGATCCTCCCTCCCTCATTGCTTGATATCTGCCTAATCCTTGCCTTGCCATTTTCTTGGCCTCTCCATTGTCAAAAATACTTTGTTGCTTACTGTTTACCCCTCCCTCTGCTGACCATCTTAATTCTTTTTTTCCCTCTCAGCCCGGCAACCTAGTGTTTCTGCCCAAGCCAGCTGACAGGCCCCCCCGCCACCTACCTGTTCTCCCATTCAAGCCCTTCATTGCCTTCACAAACTATTATGTCTGAGCGTCCTGCTTGTCAGCCCCCCAGCGGATGGTGGAGACCACACCAAACACACGGATTATGTTCATTATGTGACACCTCACAAGAGAATTATATAGCATGTCAGCTTAAGGGTGAGAAGTAAAACAAAACACTATGAAGAAAATGGATTTTTCCCAGCTTATTTGTTGCTTATGTAGTTGTGACCCTTCCCATAAAGAAAGTATGTCAGAGCAGTTTTTCAAAGTAAGTACCTTGCAGGTTCCAAGGCTTGCTTATCCAACGTAAAAATATTTACCCCTACAGAAAAAGCCCAAATTGCTCAGATAATATCTCCAAGGTAATTGCTACTTTTCTTGGAGTTTTGAAAGAGAGAGAGAGAGAGAGAGAGAGAACAAGCAGGGGGAGCAGCAGAGGAAGAGGAAAGGGAAGAGGGAGCAGCTAAGCAGTGAGCCCGATGCAGGGCTTGATCATGGCCTGAGCCGAAAGCAGACGCTTGCTTAACTGAACCACCAACCACCCCGCTTGGTGTTGTTTTGTTTTTTAAAGGTTTTGGGGGCGCCCGGGTGGTTCAGTCAGTTAAGTATCCGGCTCTTGACTGACTCAGGTTGAGATCTCAGGGTTGTGAGATCAAGCTCTGCACTGGCTTGGAGCCCACTTAAGATGCTCTCTCCCTCTTCCACTACCCCAGAGCACACAGTTCTTCCTCTAAAAACAAATAAAATTAAAAAAAAATTTTTAAAGTAATCTCTACCCCTAACATGGGGCTCAAACTCACAACCCCAAGATCAAGAGTCGCCAGGCAGGTACCCCTCCTGGTTTTTTTGTTTTGATCACGTATTAGGTAGGGAAACCCAATGTATACCTCAGTGAGGAGGGTGTTAATCCAGAAGAGCAGCAGCAGGACCAGATGACTTGGTAGAAATCAAACTCGGGCTCAACCCCAGACCTTCTCTCCCATCCAAGTACTAACCAGGCCCGACCCTGACCCCAGACCTTCTCAATCCGAAATTATGGAAACTAGGCCAAGCAATCTGTGTTTTTTAACAAGCTTGTCAGGTGATTGTGCTGCATAACAGCTTGAAGAATCACTGCCTTCGTTTAGGCATAATGATCACCCTCAAACTCCATCATTAATGGGGCTCAAATAAGGAGCGGACTCAGTGACTTCCTTAGGTAGTACCCTATCTGATAATCTGATATAGGTCTTCTATATACACAAGGAAAACTAACACTTCATGGTTGATAGTAGTTTGGGCATCATCTTTCAAGCCTGAGACTTGTTTCTAAACTAGCGAACACCAAGAGCAGGTGAATTTTACCTTCAAGATGAGTAAGTAGGCAATAATGTTTGACTTAGTCTTGGTTTATACCCAGTATCTTGGTATAATTATCCTTAGCCCCCTCTTCTCAAAGTAAGTTCCCAGTAGACAATAAATTTTGGCCTAAATATCCCTATAGTAAGTCATAAAATAGGCAGTGAAATGTGTCGATTCTTGAAACATTCTCATCACTCCATTATGTCTAACAAAAACAACTGTAAAGATATTTAGACATTAATTTTAATTTCCAAAATAACCTGAATACAAAATTATAGTGGGAAGGGAAACCATTCTTTCATGGAACCCACAGGCCTGCCGACTATTTTGCAGTTAAACCAGGAAATGTGCAGCACACTACATGTCCAATAGAGGAGGCTTTTATTGTGCCTCTAATTACTATGATCACATCAATCCTTTGCTTAAAACCCAGGGTTCTTGGTTTTTGCTTTGTTTTTTAGAAACAACATGTGCAGGTATGTGGAGGGGAGGGGCAGAGGGAGAGTGAGAATCCTAAGCAGGCTCTCTTAAGGAGTGTGGAGGGAGGAAGGGCTTGAACTCATCCTCCTGCTGAGATCATGACCTTGGCCAAAACCAGGGGCCTGGTGCTTAACTGACTGAGCCACCTTTTTAAGTTTGTTTTTTTAATGACAGAGATGGTGAGAAAGGGAACACAAACACAGGGGAGCTGGAGAGGAAAAAACAGGCTCCATGCCAAGCAGGGAGCCTGATATGGGACTCGATCCTAGGATGCTGGGATCACGCCCTGAGCCAAAGGCAGATGCTTAATGACTGAACCACGGAGGTGTCCCATCAATACGTTTTTTGAACTTAGTTTGACTTTACACCCACTAGGACTAGTAAACTTGTATGGCTTCTGACAACAAAAACTTCAGGTTATCTCAGACCCCCCAAAAAGATTCAGTGCCATTTCAGAGTTAACTTGTGGACTTGCAAAGGTCTTATGAGAGGAGTATGCTGGGCTAGGAAGTTCCCACCGAAGAAAGAGGGGAGGAGTGCCCCTTGTATACTACGTATAGTACTGTCAGAATGCTCTAAGCACTTGCTAGTATTCTGCCAAACCCTTATGTGTAGTCCCTACTGTAATATTTTTAATAAATTCTAGCCAGTATTTAAGAGATCTATGTATAATTTAGGCTCTGAGGAGCCTCTCAAGGGTCCATTATTGCCTGGATCAGAAAGAAGTCACAAAGACTGGCCTGAATCCAGCTTCCTGCCAGAAAGTAAGTAATTCTATCTAGGTACCTAAACAGAGTTATCTTTACTGTTTGCTACATACATGCAGCATTATCTCTATTCACCCAATTCTTTAATGCCTTGTGGGCATGGATATCCACAGGTGAATTCCTTAGTATATTTATGATAAATTTCTCCCATATTCTAATAAGCAAACTCATCCATGCTTAACGTACTCCAAATTTCTTTTAGCAGAGAGAATTAATTTTTTTGCTTCCTACATAAATATTGTACTTTACCAGAAAATAAGTGACCACTTCTGTATTAAGGTTCAACACACTTACACAGTCACTGTAGCAGAAATCCCTGTTTTGACTTCTAGATCTCAGGTGAGACTGAGTAGTGACCCAGAGACTAAGATACTTCAAATTTTCTTTTTTTTTTTTTAAGATTTTATTTATTGGTCAGAGAACATAAGCAGGGGGAACAGCAAGAGGAAGCAGGTTCCCCCTGAGCAAGAAGCTTGTTATGGGACTTGATCCCAAGATCTTGGGATCATAACCTGAGCTGAACCAACCGAGCCAACCCCGGCACTTGAAATTTTTGTACCAACTGAAACCTAAGGAAAGTTGATACTCTTGGGACTGCCCTGGTCTTTGGTCCTGTGTCCAAGATCATACGTCTCTACTAGCGCTAACGGTGGATGTTAAGATTTTTCAAAAATGTAAAAGAATCAAATGTCTTTCCTCCTAAGTTTACCTTTGGCAGTCTCCAAAGCATGACCCCCCAAAAAAGGTACAACTCCATACCCTTCCCACTCTTAGGGCTGAGAGAGAAAGGCTCAGGGGTGCCCAAGTGAGGGAAAGTTCTCTGCAGTTGTGCACTTGTGCAGAGGGTGAGGCACAGTTACACAGTAAGACATGCAGTGCTCCTGGGAGCGCTCAGGACGCGAGGACAGGGCAGGTGAAAAGGACATCAGCTCAATCTGTTCCATCTAGTCTAGCTCCTCAAGTTCAGGGTCTTTACATTTCCTTTGTTTTCCACTTACACTAAAATAATGTTTTCCAAGGAATTACTATTGAGGACTGAATTATTTAGGTTTCACATGCTAAACATTATGAAAAGCTAAGTTGGAAGAGTTCTGTTAGCTCGTCCTAACTCTGCCACCATGATTTTGGAATTCCAACTCTTTATATAAGCTGAGGTCAATTATATAAAAATATTTTTAAACCTATAAAATTTGATGTCATCCTAAATACCAAAATCACCTCAGATTTTTCAAGTGTATTAAGAGATTTAAATGTCAGTGAGCAGTTAATTCTGACTTTGTAAAGATTTATTTATTTGAGAGAACGAGCAAGCATGAACAGGGCGGGGAGGAATAGAGGGAGAAGCAGACTCCTAGCTGAGCAGGGAGCCCAATGTGGGGCTTGATCCCAGGACCCTGAAATCCCAGGCACCCCCTCTTTTGCCACTTTAGAGAAAGTCTTGCCTTTATCATAGGATTAATATTCTTACTTAAATCAGTAGAATGATCCACATATTCGAGCTACAACACTTTATGACTGAAGTTTTAGAATTGTTAGGGTAAAAGGCAAGAGCACTTCAAATCTTCTTAAACTGGTACACAAATGACTAAAAAGTTTAAGAATTCTATAGTTTCTGAATAAACACTGATTCATAATTAGTATTAGTTATCTCTAATTCTTTTTTTTTTAAAAAGATTTTATTTATTTGACAGAGATCACAAGTAGGCAGAGAGGCAGGCGGGGGGAGGGGAAAGGAATGTAATGTGAACATACATAAAGTCTAAGTGTTGTTTAAAGGAGTTTTTGGGGGGCGCCTGGGTGGCTCAGTGGGTTAAAGCCGCTGCCTTCGGCTTGGGTCATGATCCCAGGGTTGTGGGATCGAACCCCGCATTGGGCTCTCTGCTCTGCGGACAGCCTGCTTCCTCCTCTCTCTCTCTGCCTCTCTGCCTACTTGTGATCTCTGTTCTGTCAAATAAATAAATAAAATCTTTACTTGGGCAAAAATCAGTAAAAAATAATAAATTCTTAAAATTTCAGTTGTTCTACAATGACTGAATCAAGCATCAGAAATGTAAAAACAGGGGCACCTGGGTGGCTCAGTCAGTTAAGTGTCTGCTTTCCGCCAGTCAGGATCCCAGGGTCCTGGGATGAAGCCCCAAGTTGGGCTCCCTACTCAGGAAGGAGCTGCTTCTCTCCTCCTTGCTCGTGCTCTGTCTCTCTCAAATAAATAAAAACTTTAAAAAAAAAAAACAAAATTAAACGCATGTCATTTAGGGGTGCCTCGGTGGTTCAGTCGCTGAGCATTCCACTTTTGGATTTCAGCTCAGGTCATGATGTTGGGGTCCTGGCATTGAGTCCTGTGTCAGGTTCCACGTTCAGTGGGGAGTCTGCTTAAGATTTTCTTCCTCTCCTTCTGTCCCCCACTAAAATACATAAATAAATAAATAAGTCTCATGCTCTAATGACTGAGCCAGCAATGTATTTCTTTTTTCCCCCAAGATTTTTATTTTTTTTTTTAAAAACTTTACTTATTATTTTATTTATTTGAGAGAGAGAGAAAACAAACACAAAGCAGGGGGAGTGGGAGAGGGAAAAGCAGGCTCCCTGCTGAATAGGGACCCCGACACAACGCTCTATCCCAGGACCCTGCGATCATGACCAGAACTGAAGGCAGACACCTAACTGATTGAGCCACCCAGGCCCCCCTGGATAATTCTTTCTTGTTGAAGGGCTGTCCTATGCAACATAGGATGGTTAACAACATCCCTGGCCTCTAATGACTAGATGCAGCATCATTCACTCACCCAGCTGTGGCAAGTAGAAGTGTCTCCAGACATTGCTAAATGTCCTCTGGGGCAAGTTCACCCCCTATTGAGAACCACTGCTTTAGAGTATATCACATTTTCTACCCTTTTCACTCAATAGTTAATCAACTCTTACATACCCACTAAAATTCTGAAGGAAGTACACAGACTAATAAAAAAATTATTTTTAATTAAAGAAGGCTTAACTTAAGACATCATACTGACATCTACTGGCTTGGTGCTAAACTGTACATTTGACAAACTACATTTAAGGGAAAAAAAAACCCTCAAAATTAAGATATAGGTGCTATTTTGGGAAAGAACAATTAATTGAAAGCAGTAACATTAACATCAGTACTATTTGTTTTTTGTAAGTCTAACATATATAGTAACAATGGTAACTATCTATTACTTTCTTAGTTTTTGATGTCTTTTGGATGAACTGAATTTTTAATGAATAGTTTAGAGGCTGACAGAGGGGATTTTTTTAAGACAAGTAAAAAAGTGTGATTCAAAAAACTTGCAAAAAATTAAGCAGCATGCTATTTTATGATTTATACTGAAATTTTAAAAGACTAAAATTTTTTTATAAAAACCTAATAATGATAATTCTATAAATAAAACTGCAATTATTCTAAGTATTTTAATAAAAGACATTTGGTAATTAAATACTACTATCATTTAAAGTGATGAACTTTATTGGGGTTAAAAACTATAACAAAGTTCATCCTAAAACATTTTGCAATGCAAAATTATTTCACTCAAGGAGTGTTTAATAATTTGGATGCCAGGAATTACAAGCAATTTTCAAAAGCAGACTCTTCACATTCATAAAACTTTATACATCATTTGAACTAACAGATATTTATACTACTAAAATCAAACATGCATCACTTTCAAACATTCTTGTTTCATGATTTTATATATTACATTATTTAACACCATTCTTCATCACTACATGTATTTTATCATACACTTGCACCATTCTCCTTGGATTTCTGATCTTTATCTTCATTCTTGACATTATCCTATAACACAAAAGACAAAGTATTTAATTAGATTCTCTTAAACATAACTTAAAAAATAATAAACATTAGTTAACAGAAACTCTGGATAGCCCATTTTGCCATCTATAAAAAATTAACACTGGAGACAGCTACAAAGGAAACCCCTCATATGCAGAACGTTTGTAGTATTTGAGAAAGCTAAGTCCTGAGAAATTAGAGTAACTAGGAATAACAGTAGTATATTCCTTGCACAGTAATATGATTTCTCTCCCCTTCTTCTCTGAGACTGAGGATGTGGAAGATTCTCATTTTAATTAGTTTATAATGGCGTTGAGTTACAGATATTTTTAGTGACAAAAATTACTAATAAATTGATTTTGATAGTGCCAAAGAGTTCAACTCTGCCCAACAATAAATGGCTTTAAACAGAAGTAAATGGTTTTATTTTCCTCAAGTTCAAATTCAATTCACTCTCTGGTTCTGAAAGAAATACAAATAAAACTTGTAAGTTTTCAAGAAGTTCTAAGAAGTCTACACACATAAACTATGTGGACATTCCAACTAAGTTCTAGAATAATACAATCTTTCAGAAATCACTTTTGATTAATATGACAAAGGACAGAACACCAACCACTACTTGCTCCGAGAAAAACCACTAAGAGTTTAATGACATTATAATTTCCAGAGTTAGAAGCTGAGACAAACTGAAAATATGTAAGTATAAAACTGCTAACCTTCTTTAGTACAGTGTGGATTTCATCCATTACTGTAGATAAGTTTCTGATTGTCTTATTGAGTTGGTTTTCAAACTGCAAATTCATGTTTTCTGAAATCTTTAAGTTTTCTTGTAATTGACTAAAGTCCTTTTTAACTTCTCTGAGTTCACCTGAGAGACTTTTGTTGGAATTCTCCAAATTTAATATGGTTTTCTCATCTTCATCTGTTAAAAAAAAAAATGGAATTCATCATCTTATTCCTTAAAATCTCCAATTATAAGGTTAAAAATATCTAAGGGGTGCGTGGGTGGCTTAGTAGGATAAGGGGGCACCTCTTGCTTTTGGCTCAGATCATGATCTCAGGGTCCTGGGACTGAGCCCTGCATCAGGCTTGGTGCTCCGCAGGAGTCTGCTTGAGGACTCTCTCCCTTTTCCCCCCCTCCCTGCTTGCATATTCTTTCTCTCTTAAAAATAAGTAAACTTAGTGGTGCCTGGGTGGCTCAGTCATTAATAACGTGTCTGCTTTTGGCTTGGGTCACAATCTCAGGGTCCTGGGGATTGAGCCCTGCCTTGGGCTCAGCAGGAAGCCCCGCTCAGCAGGAAGCCTGCTTCTCCCTCTCCCACTCCCCTGGCTTGTGTTCCCTCTCTCGCTGTCTCTCCCTCTGTCAAATAAGTAAGTAAAATCATTTTTTTAGAAAAATAAGTAATTTTTTTTAAATTTAAGGAAAATAAAGAGCAGTTGTAATTCTTTAAAATGGCCACAAATGTCACAGTTATAAAGCATGATGCAGTATACTCGCTTCATTTAAATTTTACCCAAGTCTTACTTCTACACCCAAGTTCCACTTTTTAGATGATTGTACAGATTAGAGAAAGTAGCAAAAACTGATGAAAACTAAGTAGAACTAGGAGATTAAAAAAATACAAAACAATAACAAAGGAATCTAAGAATGAATATAAAAATCTAAGACAAATTCTTAAAATGCCAAGAAATTTTATAGCTTTTAATGGTCAAAAGTGAGTTGTATAATGTGCCTAGACTAAAATGCAAATTACGGATATGCACGTGTACATAGGTTTGTATATATGTGTGTATACATACATATTCCAGCAAGGTTTTTTCGTTTTGTTATTTTTTTAAAATAATTTTTAAAATTTATTTAATTTCTTTTCAGTATAATAGAATTCATTGTTTATGCACCACACCCAGTGCTCCGTACAATACATGCCCTCCATCCAGCAAGGTTTTAAAAGTACCAAAATACCCAATGCTGTTCCTTACCCGTTTTTTCTTCTAGCAACTGCAGCTTCTGTTCTACTTCAGCTCTTACTTTCTCACTCTTTTCCAGTTTTTGCAAGAGGCTTCCTACATCAACCATTGCACCATTGTACACAATAAGACCAACATTTTCTTCCACATCCTTCGATTCCTGCTTTACTGTGGGTGTTGGAAGTAACAACCGGTTCCCTATAAAAAATCGTCATTTTATTACTTTTTCTTCTTTAATAATTATATAATAAGATAATCTCAAAATAATATATTCAAACCTAGCATATCTTCCTGCAATGCTTCAGACTCTTCATGGTTTTCTTCATCTTTTGAGGTGTCTGTTAATTTCCGGTAAAAGCAAGACTCACGGAGTACTACTTTATTAAGAAGTTTCTTTACCTGTTACATAAGTAAAAAAAAAAAAAAAAAAAGACGAGAATACATTTTTGAATTGCCTTAACTGTGCTCTAATTTTCACATATGATAAACATCAGTGGCATCTGTGTTCTCAGTTACCCTCTCCCACTCAAACACTTGTGTGGGGTTTTTTTTTTTTTGACGATTTATTTCAACCTGAGCTGAAATCAAGACCCCCTCCACCTGTGTTTTTCGTCCCCCCCGCCTTTTTTTTAAAGATTTTTCATTTATTTCTTTGAAAGAGAGAGAGAGCATAAGCAGGGAAAAGAGGCAGACTGAGGAGAAGCAGACTCCCTGTTGAGCAGGGAGCCTGATGCCAGACTTGATCCCAGGAATCTGGGATCATGAAGTTGAGCTTAACTGACTGAGCCACCCAGGCACTCTCACTTGTATATTTTTTAACTGCCTTCTCTATAAACCTAAAATCCAAATTATCATTTGAAAAAAGTTTTATAAATAAAAAACATGCAACACTGATATAAACACTAAAGTGTATATACTGGCTGACTCAGTTGACTCTAAATTTCAGGGTTGTGAGTTCAAGCCCCACACTGGGCTTGGAACCTACTTAAAACGGGGGGGGGCGGGGGGGCGGGGGCGGTATATGCACCTGGATGGCATAGTTTGTTAAGAATCCAATCTCTGATTTCGACTCAGGTTATAAACTCAGGGTCCAAAGACTGAGCCCTACACATTGGGCTCCATGCTCAGTGTGGAGTCTGCTTAAAAGACTCTCTCTCTCTCTGCCCCTCCCCAACCCGAGGTGTGCAGACTCACTCTCTCTCTCTCAAATAAATCAATCTTAAAGGGAAAAAAAACCAAACAAAACGTAAGTGCCTGGGTGCCTCAGTTAAGCATGTGCCTTCAGCTCAGGTCATGATCCCAGGGAGCCTGCTTCTCCCTCTCCTGATGCCTTCCACTCCCCCTGCTTGTGCTCTCTTTTTGGCAAAGAAAATAAAATCTTTTTTTTTAAAAGTGTATGTACAGGGGCACCTGGGTCGCTCAGTGGGTTAAGGCCTCTGCCTTCGGCTCAGGTCATGATGATCTCAGGGTCCTGGGATCGAGCCCTGCATTGTGCTCTCTGCTCAGCGGGGAGCCTGCTTCCTCCTCTCTCTCTGCCTGCCTCTCTGCCTACTTGTGATCTCTAATAAATAAATAAATAAATTTTAAAAATAATTAAAAAGTATATGTACAAAGATATTTATTAGAGTCTATAATTCCAAAAAATGGAAACTGCCTAGTAACTGACAGTTAAGGCAATTATGGTACATCTGTATTACAGAATGCTTTGTAGTCATAAAAAGAACAAAGTGGGTCTCTATTTTCATAAAATGGTCTATACTGTTGAATGAAAAAAGTTGTCCAGGGCATTGGCTAAATCAGTTGGTATGGCATGGGACTTGATCTTGGGTTTTAAGTTCAAGCCCCAAACTGGGTGAAGAGATTACTTAAAAATGAAATCTTGGGGCGCCTGGGTGGCTCAGTGGGTTAAAGCCACTGTCTTCGGCTCAGGTCATGATCCCAGGGTCGTGGGATCGAGCCCCACATGGGGCTCTCCGTTCTGCAGACAGCCTGCTTCCTCCTCTCTCTCTGCCTGCCTCTCTGCCTACTTGTGATCTCTGTCAAATAAAAAATAAAAAAAAAAAAGAAATCTTAAGGGGTGCCTGGGTGGCTCAGTTAAGCAGCTGCCTTTGGCTCAGGTCATGATCCCAGAGTCTGGGATCCAGCCCGCATCAGGCTCTCTGCTCAGTGGGCAATCTGCTTCTCCTTTTCACTCTGCTTGTTGCTCCTCCTGCTAGTGCTCTTTCTCTTGTCAAATAAATAAATGAAATTAAAAAAGGGAAATCTTTAAAAAAGAAAAATAAAGTTGTCTATAAGTAATGTATAAAATGATTTCATGTGTGTGTGTATGTGTGTATGTGTGTGTATATATATATATATATAAAGTTGCTTACATATATGAGTTGCTTACAAAAAGATCTAGAGGATTATATGAAGCCAGAGGAATAGAACTATGGAGGGGACTTGTAACTTTTATTTTACACATTTCCATATTTCTTGACTATAGTATCTCTATTAGCCAGTAGACAGAGATTAAAAAGGTAATTACTTAAAATGGCTTTTCATTTTAAACATGCATGACAGATTACCTGAGCCCGAGAAAGATGTAGTCCAAGAGTATAAAGTATTTCTTCTAAATCCTTCTCAAGAAGATAACCACAATGGCTTTGATCAAAATAAACAAATGCCATTAACAGATCCCTGTTAATTGTGATCATCTGAATCTTTTCTTTTTCCTAAAGAAAATGCAGAAGATAACAGTTCATAATCTTTACCTCTGAAAAGTGACAAATTGAGACCATGTCCATATAATAGCTAAAAATAAGAAAAGAACTCTGCCTCATGTTACAAGTTAAAATGAGCTCATCTTGCTTATATGTACGGGAGAAAGGAGTAAAATATATTGGTTACCTGACATAACTACAAATATAAAAATACAATAGGCTAAATTTTGCTCTGAGTGGTAATATATAGATATATAAGAACCAATAAACTTCATGATAGCGTTATGCTTAGTAAGTCTGGATTATGTGAGAAACGGAAATTATTATGTTATAAAGAATACATTATTCAATAAATACCTTATCTTTAGAGGGCCTCTCCTTGCAGTACCTGTTGATATCTCTTTTGTCATCTCGTTTGTTTATTTCTTCCTCATCCCGATCTATAAAATCAATATAATAGCAGCTAAATACTCATTAATACAGATATTTTCTATTGCTGTAGAGATCAAAAATAGTTTTAAGTTACTGGTCAGTTTTCAAAAGACACAATGTAAAGAAATACTGTATGAATAAAAATATTTTGGACTTTATTGGGGTGCCTGGCTGGCTCAGTCAGTAGAGTATGTGACTCCTGATCTTGGGGTTGTAAATCTGAGACCCCACATTGGGTATAGAGATTACTTAAAAATAAAATCTTAAAAAAAAAAAGAATTACATATTTATTTATTGTTTTAGAGAGGAGGAGAACAGAGAGTGAAAAGGTAGGAGGAAGGCCAGAGGGAGATGGAAAGAGAGATCTCAAGCAGACTCCCCACTAAGCCCAGAACCCAATGTGGTGCTCCATCTCACAACCCTGAGATCATGACCTAAGCAGAAATCAAGAGACGGTCGTGCAGGGCACCTATGTGGCTCAGTGTGTTAAGCCTCTACCTTTGGCTCAGGTCATAGTCTCGGGGTCCTGGGATAGAGAGGCCTGCATCGGGTTCTCTGCTCAGTGGGGAATCTCCTTCCCCGTCTGTCTTTGCTTACTTGTGATTTTGGTCAAATAAATAAAAAGTTATTTAAAAAAAAAAAAAAAAAAAAAAAAGAGGGAGAGATTGTCATGTAACTGACTGAGCTACTCAGGCACCCCAGAAAATAAAGAATTACGAAGAATAAGAAAAAGATGAAATGTATAGACATTAAGAGGAGAAAAAAATTTGACTTTATTAAATCAAATAAATTAATTCCATAAAAATTTGAAGGACACAGTTCAAAAAATGAATTAGTTTTATATATAAAATTGGAAATTATAACACAAATTTAAACAAAATAGAGCAAAGCTTATTTTCTAAAACTTAAAAGGAACACTAGTCAATGCAGTTAAAACTAACTGTAGATAAACTGCAAAATAAAACTATGTGAGGAACTAAGATGTTCTTAAGATAATTAAGAAAAGCTAACTGTGTTAATATCAAGATTTGCTGGGGTGCCTGGGTGGCTCAGTGGGTTAATAAAGCCTCTGCCTTCAGCTCAGGTCATGATCCCGGGGTCCTGGGATCGAGCCCCACCATTAGCCTCTCTGCTTGGTGGGGAGCCTGCTTCCTCCTCTCTCTCTGCCTACTTGTGATCTCTGTCTGTCAAATAAATAAAATAAAATCTTAAAAAAAAAAAAAAGATTTGCTTACACTAACATTCTATTCCATGTTTAAAAATGGTAACCTGGATAAATCATTTTATTTTAAGATTTCATTCATTCAATTTGGATTTAGAGTAATCTCTTCACCAAGTATGAGACTCAAACCTACGACCCAAAGAGCTGCATGATCTGCTGAGCTAGCCAGGTCCCCTGAACTGTATACTTCTAAATGGATGAGTTACATAGCATGTGAATTATAACTCAACAAAGTCATTTTTGTAAAAGGAAAACAGGCAAATTGTCTAAAGTGGGATCGTGGTGATGGTTTAACAATTCTATGAAGTTATTAAGAATGATTAAAGTGGGGGCACCTGGGTGGCTTGGTTGGTAGGGTATCCGCCTTTGGCTGAGGTCATGATCCCGGAGTCTTGCAACTGAACCCCGTATGGGGCTCCCTGCTCAACAGGGAGCCTGCTTCTCCCCCTCCCCCTGCTGCTCCCCATGCTTATGCCCTCTGTTCAAATAAATGAATAAAATCTTAAAAAAAAAAAGATTGAGGGGTGCCTGGGTGGCTCAGTGGGTTAAGCCTCTGCCTTCGGGTCAGGTTATAATCTTAGGATCCTGGGATCGAGCCTGGCATCGGGGGGGGGTCTCTGCTCAGCAGGGAGCCTGCTTCCTCCTATCTTCCCGCCTGCCTCTCTGTCTACTCGGGATCTGTCAAATAGATTAAAACCTTAAAAAAAAAAAAAAAAAGATTGAAGTGCACATTTAAAAGTACTTTTTGCAGTATGTATTGGTCCATAAATAAATTGTTAAAAAAGTGTCCTTGGGGGCACCTGGGTGGCACAATGGGTTAAGCCTCTGCCTTCGGCTGAGGTCATGATCTCAGGGTCCTGGGATTGAGCCCCACATCAGGCTCTCCGCTCTGCTTCCCCTCTCTCTCTCTGCCTGCCTCTCTGCCTACTTGTGATGTCTCTGTCAAATAAATAAATAAAATCTTAAAAAAAAAAAGTGTCCTTGGGGCGCCTGGGTGGCTCAGTTGGTTAAGCAACTGCCTTCAACTCAGGTAATGATCGCAGGGTCCTGGAATCCAGCCCCACGTTAGGATCCCTGTCACCGGGGAGCCTGCTTCTCCTTCTCCCTCTGCCCGTCCTGCTGCTTTTACGCTGTCAAAGAAATAAATGAAATCTTAAAAAATAGATAAATAATAAAAATGCATCCTTGGAAACGATTTCTTTCATATATGCTATAGAACATTATAGGTTTTTTATTGTGGGTAAATTAATTCACTGTTAAGAGCCTCAGTTTCCTCAATTACAGAGAAAACAACAGCCTTTGAGTAAAAGTGTAATTACAAGTAATTGTTATCAAGAATGTATCATATACTACAAAAGGGTAAATTTCTTTCCTTCATTAACATTTTATAGACATGATCCACCTTATTTGAGTATTTAACTTGAAAGCTATTTATTTCAAAACTTTATCTCTCCTGGACTACAGACTTTTTTTTTTTACAAATAAATCCCTACCACACAAAAATATACTAAGGTTATGTAGCAGCAATCATGTCCCTTTATTTTTCCCCCACATATACTACTACCCATATGAAACACTTAAAGGAACATGCTATCTAGGGGCGCCTGGGTGGCTCAGTGGGTTAAAGTCTCTGCCTTCGGCTCAGGTCATTATCCCAGGGTCCTGGGATCGAGTCCCGAATCGGGCTCTCTGCTCAGCTGGGAGCCTACTTCTCCCCCTCTCTCTGCCTGCCTCTCTGCCTACTTGTGATCTCTGTCTGTCAAATAAATAAATAAGATCTTTAAAAATAATAATAATAAAAAAAATTTAAAAATAAAGGAACATGCTATCTATAAAAAACTACTTTGTAATTTTTTTCAATGTCATTAATCTTCCAACAGTTTCTTCAATGGCTGCATAGATCGCTTTTCGGCCTTTTGGCTAAGATCAAGTGTAGTATCTGTTCTTATCAGTTCAATGGCTGCATAGAATTTAACTGCCTATCTACAGCAAAATATATTTAAATAATTCTCTATTATTAAACATTAAGACAAGGGTGCCTGGGTGGCTCAGTCAATTAAGCGTCCAACTCTTGATTTTGGCTGTCATGAATTCAGGGTTGTGGGACTGAGCCCCCAAGTCAGGCTCCCCGTTCTGTGGGGAGTCTGCTTCTCTCCCCCTCTCTGTACAACATTCCCCCTGGCACCAACTCTTTCTAAAATAAATAGATCTTAAAAAAAATACATTAAGACCAATTCTGATTTTTTGTTTATAGGCAATTATGGAATGAACACCTGTGTTGATATTTTACATTTATGTCCAGAAAAAGTGCAACAATTTAAACTGACTGCAAGAGCCATAAAAGAATTGTTTTCTTTACCTTTGTTAATTGTTAAACTGATGTTTACCTTTTATTTAAAATCTTTTCGTCAAGGGAGGCCTGCGTGGTGCTGTGAGTTGAGCATCTGACTCTTGGTTTTAGCTCAGATAGTGATCCCAGGGTCGAGCCCCGTTATTAGTGTCCAAGCTTATAGGAGCCTGCTAAGACTCTCTCTTCCCATCCCTCTCCCCCACTCTCTCAAATAAATAAATCTTAAAAAAAATTCATCAAATTGATTGGCAAAATATAGATTCCTGTTATATGCTCCCCTAATTACTAAGAAGATTCAACAAAAATTTAGACATTAAGCTGCATTTTGTATTTTCTGCATATTTTCATTTTGTAAAAAATCACCTTTCTACTTGTCTATCGGAAAAAAGAGTGGTCTTCAAGTAACATGACAGAATAATGAAATAGAAAGTATGGGGGAGGGGTGGAGCTATGATAACATAAGCAAGTAGCAACTGAAAACACCCAGGAAAAATCAATAAAGAGCTATAATCCTATCACCGTTTGGCTTCAAAGTTTATGACATTCATTCAGCAAGTGTCTATTTAGAGCCTATGTGAATAGATTGCTCCAGGAACCTGCAATGTATGTCAGCAAAGAGGGGACAAAAACCTCTCTTCTTCTAAGATTTAAGCAATTTTTTTTTTTTAAAGATTTTATTTATTTATTTATCAGAGAGAGAGGGAGAGAGAGCGAATGAGCACAGGCAGACAGAGTGGCAGGCAGAGGCAGAGGGAGAAGCAGGCTCCTTGCCGAGCAAGGAGCCCAATGCGGGACTCGATCCCAGGATGCTGGGATCATGACCCGAGCCAAAGGCAGCCGCTTAACCAACTGAGCCACCCAGGCGTCCCAGATTTAAGCAATTTTAAAAAAACATTTTATTTTAAAATAATCTCTATACCCAATGTGGGGCTCAAACTTACAACCCGAAGATCAAGAGTTGCATGCTCTACTGACCGAGCCAGCTAGGTGCCCCTCAAATCCCTCTTTTCCTTATTAAGGGCTTATATGTATTCAAGGAGGAAGACAGTAAGTAAAAAATAGTATAGTAGAAAAGGTTCTGTAAGTAAAGCAAAAAAAAGGATGGATAAAGAATGTGTACTGGTGGGAAAGTCTGCGATTTTAAATAGAGCTGGGTGCAGAGCAGGCCTTGTTGATAAAGTGATAGTTGAACAAAGACTTCAAATTTGAAAGAACCAGGAAGGTGGAACTCTGGGAGTTTGCATGCAGAAGGAATTGTCAATGCAAATGTACTAATACAGGGCCATCCGTAACAGGTTCAAGAAGTCAGGATGTCTTGGGTGCAAAGAGCAAGTAGAGAAGAGTGGTAAGAAATGAAACCAGAGGATTGATTTTATAGTCTTAGAGGTCACCGTAAACACTGGCTTTTTACAGAGTGAAATGGAGGACCACTGAAGGAATCTGAAAACAAAAGAAATCAAACAAATACATGAAATTACTTAAATTTATAAGGTTGTTCGGGCAATTGTTTTAAGAAGGCATCTTAGAGAAGGAAGTAAGCAAGGAAACCAGATAAGAGGTTTTTATTTTTTTCATTCTTTTATTTTTTAAAGATTTTATTTATTTGACAGAGAGAGAGAGACAGACAGACAAGCTGGGGCCAGGGGCAGAGGAAGAAGGAAAAGCAGACTCTCTGATGAGCAGGGAAACTGATGCAGGGCTTGATCCCAAGGCCCTGGGATCATGACCCCAGCCATGTAAAGGCAAATACTCAACTGTCTGAGCCACCCAGGCGCCCCCAGATAAGAGGATTTTAAAATAAACTAGGCAAGAGACAACATGGCTTGGATTAGCGGAGCTGGTGAATACAGTCTGTTTCTGGATACGTTTTTAAGACAGAGACATATGACTTCCAGGTAGACTGGAAATGGGATTATGACAAGAAGAAATAAGTTTAGAATGATTTCTAGATTTTAGCTTGAGCAACCTGAAGGATAAAACTGCTATCAAATTAGTGGGGTGAAGCTGAGGGTGGAAGACTTGTTTTCTGATGAAGGGGGAAAGCAGGAGTTCAGTTTTAGACATGTTTATTTTGAAATGTCAGGTAACTTAACCAACTATGTCAAGTAGGCAGGTCATAGAAGAGAATGGGAGAGAGGTCTGACTTAAGATATAGATTTGAGAATTGTCAGCATGTAGTATTTAAAGCCAGGAGAATGGATTAGACCACCACCAAGGGAACTACACAGCAGAGAAGAATAAAAACAAAAATACAAGATGAGAGCCAGAACATTCTGACATAGACAAAATAATGAGGAAATTTAATTAAGGCAGTGAAAGAACTGTACTAGAAGGATGGGGGGGGGGGGAACAGGGTAATAAAAAAGGTTAACTTCCACTGGACAATACAGGTTATGGAAGATAAATCAATCAATGATATATGTATATTATGTCATTGCCATGGAGGTTATTGGAACAATTAAGACTAGATATTATACGGCTAAGGTGGAACATGACATTATTGTTAATTTTCTTATGTGATTACAGAACTGTGTTTAAAAGAGTATCTTTTCGGGGCACCTGGGTAGCTCAGTGGGTTAAAGCCTCTGCCTTCGGCTCAGGTCATGATCCCAGGGTCCTGGGATCGAGCCCCACATCGGGCTCTCTGCTCGGCAGGGAGCCTGCTTCCTCCTCTCTCTCTGCCTACTTGTAATCTCTGTCTGTCAAATAAATAAATAAAATCTTAAAAGAAAAGAGTATCTTCTTAAGAAAGTTGAAGAATTCCTATTTCTTAATGGATCAGAAAGACACACAAACACAACATGAATAAGGTAGAATATTAATAAATCAATTGATTGTTGGATATGGACTGTTCAATGCACTATTCTCTCAAGTTCTTTAATGTTTGAATATTTTCCTTCTTTTTTTTTTAAGATTTTATTTGTCAGCGAGAGAAAGAGTGAACGAGCACAAACAGGGAGACCGGCAGGCAGAGAGAGCAGACCCTCCACTGAGCAAGGACCAACCCCCCCCCACCCCATTAGGGACTCGATTCCAAGATCCTGGGATCAGGACCGGGCGGAACAAAGACAGACATCCAACCGACTGAGTCACCCAGGAATCCCTATTTTTGAATATTTTCATCAACACAAAGGAAAAATAAAATACTGTGGTAGAAAGAAACAAAGGTAGAGGCAAATAAAAAAATACCTTTAGTAGTAGTAATTTTCAGAGATATATACTATTAAAAAAACCTCTTATAATATTCTCATCTGAAAAAAGTAGTTTGTTTTTTTGAAGACTTTGACAGAGAGAGAGATACCACACAAGCATGGGGAATGGCAGGCAGAGAGATAAGCAGGCTAAGTACAGAGCCCAATGTGGGACTGGATCCCAGGATCCTGGGATCATGACCTGAGCCAAAGGCAGGCACTTTGCTGATTAAGCCACCCAGGAGGCCTAAAATAAGGATTTTGAAAGTCTCAAATCTATATGGAGATTGACAAGTACTCAGTGGTATTTCAGAGGTACTTTATGGCTGACATCTCTGACTCGTTGGGACATTTACTGTTCTTAGTTTTTGTTTTTTGTTTTTTTTTTAAAGATTTTATTTATTTACTTAACAGAGAGAGAGAGACATAGCGAGAGAGGGAACACAAGCAGAGAGAGTGGGAAAGGAAGAAGCATGCTTCCCCCTGAGCAAGGAGCCCGATGTGGGGCTCCATCCCAGGACCCTGGGATCATGACCAGACCTGAAGGCAGACTCTTAATGACCGAGCATCCAGGTACCAACCCCCTTTTTAAAGAGATCCTACCTACTTATTTATCTTTTTCTTTTTTAAATATTTATTTGTCAGAGAGCGAGCACTCGTGCAATCGCACAAGCAGTGGGAGGGGCAGGCAGAGGAAGGAGGCTCCCTGCTGAGCAAGGAGCCCAATGTAAGACTCAATCCTAGAGCCCTGGGATCAGGACCGAGCCAAAAGCAGTCTCTTAACAGACTGAGCCACCCAGGCATCCCCTATTGCTGTCGTTTTTAAGTAAAACTTTGTGCCCAACATGGGGACTGAACTCCTGATCCTGAATCAAGAGCTGCATGCTCTACCAACTGAGCTAGCCAGGTGTCCCTAATATAAGTACTTTGAATATCATTCCCATTGGTATCTTTTATTAACTTGGGTGATAAACAGGTATTTAATTTCATTAGTCTTATTTTGAATTTTTTAAAAAAGATTTTTATTTATTTATTTGACAGAGATCACAAGTAGGCAGAGAGGCAGGCAGAAAGGGAATGGGGGTGGTGGTGGAAGTAGGCTCCCTAGTGAGCAGAGACCTCGATGCAGGGCTTGATTCCAGGACCCTGGGATCATGACCTGAGCCAAAGGCAGAGGCTTTAACCCACTGAGCCACACAGACTCCCCATCCCTTTTTTTTTTT
>ML101614.1:0-19538 GCA_003697995.1 Taxidea taxus jeffersonii
GTGTGTGTGTGTGTGTGTGTGTGTGTGTGTGTGAGAATAAATTCATGGCTTAGAAAACTGTGTGTGGCACATTTCACAGGGTAGAATCAGTCATTTGCAGGATTTTTTTCTGTTATTAAGATCAGAATGAGTACTCATTCCAGGATCATTAACTTTCATGGATTAACTGATGTGTGCAGCCAACATTGAGATGCTCAGAGAAGGCCTGAGAGAGCACAGTCACTTACAGTCTGCTGCCTTTCTTGAAGGATTGGTCCTGTGATCACCTATCAGAGCATTAGACCTCTCCTACCCCTTTGTTTTATAATTTGTACATGTATATTGACAAGGGTATGATGCTGATGTGAATTTATAGATTTAAATCTATAATGTGGAATTCTAATCTCAGCTGTTTCTCTTCTCTGAATATTGCTAAGAATTTAACATTCCCTATATACAATCCCTTTATCCAAAGTAGAAGAAGTCTGAACAGCTCAGAAAGAATGTCTCAATACTCTAAACAGAAAAAACTTTTAAAAAGTTGTTAGTGGATATTGGAAATCTTTGTAAAACAGACTTGTTTGCTACCTGGATGTAGAATGTTGTGTTCCTTAGTTGAGGGTAGATCTTGCAGACCTGCTCTGCGTCATCACTCTGACCCTAAAGGCTCTTTGATACCCAGACAAAGATGAAGGCAGAGTAGGACACTGGGATGAAATGAGTGACTCCACAATATTCTGTGCAAGAGGTTCCTCTGAAAACAAATTTCCTTGCTTGATCTTATTTTTTCTGTGATTTGTCTTTCTTGTGAAAGAAGAGACAACAAAGTAATTTCTTCAACCTGAAGTTCTGGCTGCCGGTTCATCACTACCTCACTGGAATGAGCTCTGGCGTTCATTGATACTGAGAAAGTAAAGGAATGATTTTAAGCAAAAAGTCAATTTTTTAATATTATCAGCTCCCATAATTTTTAATATACAGTATTATAACTATACACAGTTTGATTGCATATTCAATGTGCATGAAAATGCTTTGAACATCTTTATAAAGTTCTTCAAGATAGTTTCGTAGGACAGTCTGAAAATTAGAGTTATTGGATCAAAGGGTATGAAAATGCTTTTAAATAATTCTGACAAAGTGCTTTGCAAAAAGGTAGACTCCATTTTGCCAGCACTTTGATCAGCAGTGGATAAAGTTGCCTAGTTAATCATACTTTTTCAATATTAGAAATTATTACTTCTAGAGACATTATTTGTACATTAAAGAGCCAGATGTATTGTGATTGTGGATGCTTCATTCCTCTTTTGACTTTAACCTTTATTTTTTAAAATATCTATAATGAAGAACTCGGGAATTTTTCCAGGGTGTTAAGTCCGTGAGAGTGCTCGAACTGAGATCTTCTCATAAACTAGAGTTCTTTCTATTTATTTCTGCTAGATGAGTCCTGTCACTAGTGTTTTGTTATAGGTGTGCCATTTGGAATAGTGGACAGGACAGGGTGCAGAGTGGTGAGGAGCTTAGATTCTGGACCCAGATTGCCATTTACAGCTGTGATCCTGCGCAAATTATTTAAAATCTGTGCCTCAGTATTCTCATTAATAAAAGAAGGACAACACTAATACTTTCCTTACTGGGTTTTGTTGAGATTTAATATATGTAAAGTGATTAGAAGACCTCTCAACGCACGAAGAACTAAATAAGTGATGTTATTGTTAAGAAGAACCTTCACCTGAAAACTACATTCAGGAGTAAGCAGGAGAGGAAGCAACCATGTTTTCCCATACCAACTCATTCAGTTTCTACTGGGAAGACCACTGAGCAAAGGTGGGTCATACCTGAAATAGCTATAAAGCCATTCCAAGGGGTACCTTGGTGGCTCAGTTGTTAAGCATCTGCTTGTGGCTCAGGTCATGATCCCAGGATCCTGGGATCAAGCCCCACATTGGGCTCCCTGCTCAGTGGGGCATCTGATTCTTCCTCTCCTTTGCCCTTCTCCTAGCTTGCGCTCACTTCTGTGTACAAGATCTCTCTCTGAAATAAATGTATAAATAAAATCTTAAAAAAAAAAAGAAAAAAAATCCCAAGCTAAGTGGTCGTCCTTCTACTCTTACCAAGTAGTGGGGATATTTAATTGAAAGATTTTCCCGCTTTTAGTGGGGGTTTGGAAGTGCAGTGAAGCAAACAATTAAGTGCAGTAGATGCCACTGATACACTTCAGATTCCCTTTGCTTTGGAAAAGGCAAATCTAAAGAGACATATATAATGTGTGTGTGTGTGTGTGTACATAGTATATAATGTGCATATACATATTATATACACAGGATATAGATACACACACACACATACACATATGAATACTGTGTTTGTGACAACCTGACCCATACTTAAATTCCTGGTAGCAAATTAAATGAGAATAAATTCACTTGGAGCATAAAAGGTGTTGGTTTCCCAATGGGGAAAAAGTTTGTTAATAAGTAACAAAACTCACCATTAGGAGCTGTCATGCTCCTAATGTACTCTACCGTGCACACATGCTGTGTGTGTGTCCATGTGTGTGCGTATCTAGCAAGAAGAAGCCTAGAGAATGATGAAGAGTACTATTCTTCCTCTAGAGATAAGGGTAAACTGAGGTTCTCTTGGCAGGCATAGCCCTTAGCTAAATAAAGAGGTCAGTTGTCTTTCAGGATTACTCCCTCTCCCTGCATACCTCACCATCTCTGAACCCTTAGAGTTGTCTCTTTGTTCAAGTCCTCCTGCCATATCTCCTTAATAAAGTCTGCCTTCCCAGATGCAGGTTTATGTTGTGCCTTTCTTTGATTTTCTTCAACGTTTTCGGCTTTTCCTTATTCTGTAGCCTTTTCTCTCATAACCCTTCATGACAACTACTAGATTTGACAAATAAAAATTCAGGATGCCCAGTTAAATGTGATTTTCAGAAAAACAATAATAACTTTTTAGTTTCCACGAATCCCATGTAATATTTGGGACATACTTGTACCAAATATTAATCATTTTTTAACCCGAAATTTGAACTTAGCTGGGTGTTATTGGAAACCAAAGTAAAGGGAATCCTTGTTACATCATGAAAGAAAATTCAGCCAAGTTGTGTCCTATTGTTATATAGAAAGCAGAACTTACAAATGATGGACTTGGATATTTAGCTGAGGAGATCTCTAAGCAAAGTGTTGGTGGTATAGTCTGTTTTCTTCTTGCTCCTTATAGTAACATGTGAGAGTAAAGAGAGATTGAGGGAATGCCTAAGCAAAAGAGAAAAAAAAGACCTGATGATTAAAGAAATTCTTAGTCTATCCACATTGCAAAGATGCAGTTAGGAGACTGTCAGGAAAGGATACTGTGGAGAGAAAGCCAAGGATGTGGCTCAGCAACCTTTCACTAATTCCTGGAAGGATCAGAAGGTCCAATTATTAAATCATGTAGAGGTACCTATGAAGAGATAATGCATGTGATTCATGGATCCTTTCCACCATCTCAGGAGAAGTTGAAAATAGAGATGAAATGATCCTCAAGGATCTGGAGCAGGCTATTGTCTAATGGAGTGAATCCCTTGTACATACATGGTATGCTCATAGTGTTCTGGAGAATGTCTTCAGAAATCCTGCCAGCTCAGACTAAAAGGGACAGAGAAAAGAAGAAATGAAAGTTGCTATAGTGCAAAAACTGTATGCAGGAAATAGGTAGGAAAAGTGACTCCGCTGCAAATGTTACCTGCTTCATGAGAAAGCAGGGATGATCCAAGCAGCAGAGCTGTTCATCCAGGGGTCAGAACCTTATGCCTAGAGGATGGAAGTGAGGGCCCACAAGAATAAGCTGAGAAGCACAGGGTTATTACCAGGCCTTGAAACCTAATGAATTTTTCCCAGTTGTATCTCAGTATTTCTTGGAACCAGTGATTCTTTTTTTCATTTTATTCCTTAGCCCTACTTTTGAGTGGGTATAACTGTAATTGTTATCTTATGTCTGTCTCATCATTGTATTTTGGGATTATATAACTTGTTTTTTATTTTCACAGGTCCACAGATAGCAAGGAATTTTGCTTCAAATGGATCATGCTGAGACTTATGACCCATATACAATTTAAAGTGAAATTTGGGGCTTTGGGGATCATGATACTTAGACCTTGATATTGCATTGGTGCTGTGATAGGTTGAGACTTTGGGAAGTATTGGGATCGAGTGAATGTGTTTTGCATAAGAGATGCATAAAAACCTTTGGAGGCCAGAGTGTGAACTATGGTAGGCTGAACAGTAGCCACCACAGTTATTTGAGTCTCAATTCCTGGAATATGTCAATATGTTACCTTATATAGCAGAAGGGACTTTGTAGATATGAGTAAGTTAAGAATCTGCAAATGAGATAATCTTAAATTATCTTGAGGGGTCAGATAATCACAAGGGTTCTTATAAGGGAGATGATACAAAGATGGAAGCAGAGGTCAAAGAAAAGAGAGAGTGCTGTGCTGCTGGCCTTGAAGATTAGAGAAAGAAGCCATGAGCCAAAGGAATATAGATGCCTTTTAGTAGCTTAAAAAAAGGGGGCACAAGGAAATAGATTCTCCCCTGGAGTTCCAGAAGAAATACAGCCATACAGTTCTGTTTTAGACTTCTACCCTCCAGAATTATGTGATAATGTTATTTGTATTGGTTTAAGTCAGTAAGTCCGTGGTAATTTGTTACAGCAGCAGTAAGAAATTAAGACATTTGGTGTTCTGTATCTTACCTGGAGACCTTAGTTCTAGCCTGAACTAATTTATTGGTGCTCTGTTATAGGTCAGAAGCCTTATCCACATTAACACATTTAATTCTTTCAACAACCTTGTGAAGTAGTCACCACTTTACAGATGAGAAAAATGAAGTTCAAAGCTGGTAGTAGCAGAATTCAATCTCAACCCAGATCTGAGAGACTGGAAAGTCCAATTCATTTTTTTCCCCTCTGTTTCTTCTTTCTTTTCCTCCTCCTTTGCCCTTTTATTATTAGCACCGCCCCAGTATTGTCTATGAACTGTCTGTTTCTAGGGCAAAGTATGTTTCTGTTCCAGTGAGTT
The DNA here is from genome assembly GCA_003697995.1 of Taxidea taxus jeffersonii. Lineage (NCBI taxonomy): Eukaryota > Metazoa > Chordata > Mammalia > Carnivora > Mustelidae > Taxidea > Taxidea taxus. The sequence continues at coordinate 5,042 of ML101614.1, forward strand.
GGGTGTCTTCTTTCCCTATGTACAGAGACACCTCTGCTTATAGAATATTTTATTGATTTCCATCTAAAGGACATTCCAATATAAACTCATGAGCTTTTGAATAAATATATTTTCCCGTAATTAAACATGAATATTCAAAAGTATAGATCAACTACACATTCTTCAATGCCAACATGTTCTGGCCTGCTCTGCAAAGGAAATGATCCAAGTATTATAAACTTCAACAAATGAGCCAAAACAATTAGTTTCCCTTAGACAGTTAAATAAGATAATAAGCCAGAAGTGCTCCACAATCAGGTTGGTAGAGAAGCAAATTTACTACTTTTATTAGCAGCTTGCTTGCAGATTTTTGTTTGAACTAATGAATATCCTAATAGCTCAGGGGAAAAACAGCCTGAACGCTGCAGGCTCAGACCACGGCTCACCAAGGAGCTGGTGTTTAATTGGGAATGGCCAGCTACACATACTACTTCTCTTCATTTTTAACCTGAAGTAATTCTACCACTCACTTCCTGTCCCCCAGCCCCCACCTTCCACCCAGTCCTCTACTAAAATCCCATGAGTACTGTGTTGGAAGAAAATCCCACAGAGCTTCCAGCAGACTGAGGTATTATTTATGTATCTGCCAGTTTACCAGCAAAGGGGGGGAGCTGAAGGAGTGTTGCAGGTTGGGGGCCAGGAATACCAAGGGGAAGGGCGGTGGCCCTGGTAAATTGCATACTATAGATTTCACCAGAGCAAACTTGCTGTGAACTCACTGTTATTTTTCAAAGGCGAGCAGCTTTCTCCCTTCTTCCTGGTACTTTTCACTGTATCAGTTAATTATGGAAAACACTGAGCATAAGGCATTATTTTTTGCTGTGTCATTACAACAAGACTATCCTCTAAACATGTGGTCACTGAATGCCCCAGAGTCTAGTTGTATGACTGACCTGTGAGCTTTTTGGAGGTCATGTGACTGGGTAGTCCATAGGTCCATTAGTCTTTATGCGTTCTGAGTGATTTGAACAAATTTTTGTTTAGAATGACATGTACTAGAAGTACAAAGCTTCTGTAGTGACATCACGGTGAAGGAGGGAGGAGGAATGTGTACCCGGCAAGTGTGTTCACTCTGTGATGTGCCAGGGTCGCGAGACCCCTGATGAGACCACCATGGAGACACGGAGCCGAATGTAAGCGCAAGCTTTTTTATTGAGAGCGTGCCCGGGCACGGACCCCGTCCAACACACCGACGCAGCAGGTGGAGGAAGTAGGGTGCCCGGTCCTCTTTGAGCATTGCTTATAAAGACAAAAAACACAAAAGTCACATGTATAGGTGACCTTTTACAGGATTGGTGTTGGTGTTGCTTAAACTGTGCTGTCTATTGGGGATTGGCTACTTTGTCTAGGGGATTTTTGCCAGCTGCTTACTCAAGGGCTGCAGTTGCTGACCTGTACTTTTAATTAGTCACCAGGTTCAGGGGATTTCCAAACCAGTTCCTTGATGGATTACCAAATCCGGTTTCTTAGGGAATTGCATAAAATGGCTCCCTTTACCCAAGATGGGGTTACTTTGGTTCTTCATCTGAACAGTTGACCTCCAGATCACAGGTCACCAAGGCAGCCCTTGGTATAACAAGGATAAGTCCTTTTTGCTTCTGTGTATCTGGGAAGTGTGCATGGGGGTAGGAAAGAGTTAACTTTTTTATCCTAAACAAGTGATTAAAAGAACCACCACGGACCTGGAGATGTGGGGATAATTACGAAGTTAATGTTTCCCTTCCTAATGGAAAGGGTCTAGATAAATGGTAGTGATGGGACTTCTGGGCAACCTGTACCTTCCACAGACTCGGCACTTTCACATGAGACTGTGGTGTTGGTAAAAGACAAGTCAAGTTGTGCCTTTTTTTAGGTTTTGAACTTGATGTTTTGAAACTTGGAACATTTCAGGTACCTATTAAGGATATTTAAAGAACAAAACAAAATAAGGTAGCTAGAATCTATAGCCATGTCTCCCAACTTCGGGGTGCATAAGAATTATAGGGGGGAGGGGGGTATGTGGGGGGAAGTTTGTTAAAAATGTAGACTCCTTGGCCCCTCTCCAGAAGATCTGATTTAAGAGGTTTGGGGTGGGGAGCTAGGAGTTGCCTGTTAATAGGCAGACTCGGGAGATAACGGGCCTGGAGGCCGATAGGGTCAGCACTAATGAAAATGGCTTGGTTTAACTGGGTAGAGTTACATACTAAGAAATAAAGGAATGTATGAAATTATGGTACCTGATGAGAAATCGTTCATTTTAAATTTTGAGATGCTGAACAAGAATCCCTTTGCCCTGACTTCAAAGTGTAGTGCTTGAGAGACATAGTTCAGTGGGCATCACAGGTCCTGGATCAATTCTCAGGTCCTTTACTACGTGTGCAACTTTGGGCCCAATGCCTTAGCTTTCTCATCAGAGCATCTACTTCGCAGTGTTTTTATGGATTAATAGCTGATGACTCTAGAGATGATAATATGGAGAACCTGTATGAACTGGTTTTTAAGCACTTTCCATATATTAGCTCCTCTAAAACCCTATCAAATGAGGTTAACAGTATGTTTGAAGCCACATGGTTAGAGAGTGGCAAGATTGGGGTTCTTTTTTTTTAAATTTTTTTAAAAGATTTTATTTATTTATTTGACACAGAGAGAGATCACAAGTAGGCAGAGAGGCAGGCAGAGAGAGGGGGTGGGGAAGCAGACTCCCCGCTGAGCAGAGAACCCAATGCGGGACTCAATCCCAGGACCCTGAGATCATGACCTGAGCCGAAGGCAGAGGCTTAACCCTCTGAGCCACCCAGGTGTCCCAAGATTGGGGTTCTTATCCAGGTGGGCTGACTCAGTGTTCACCTTCCTCATCACCTCCCTTGCTATTCTGCCTTTCCAATGAAGCATTAGCCCTTCTTCCTCCTCCTCTATCCTGTCTTTTAGCTCCAGGTGAGCCCAACCTAGTTCCTGTTAAGTAAAATGTCAGTTAACTGAGAAATATCTATTCTGGATGCATATGTATTTCCACGGATTCAGGAGCTGATTCGGGAGAAAGAAAGCATTGTGGTTCCCAAACAGGTGGCTTTCAGCTGGGTCCTTTGCATTTCTAAGTGCTCCAAAGTGTCTGCTCTCAGAAGTCAGCTGTCAGAGAAGAGACAAATTGATTGTGGCTCAGCTCAGCTATTTCTATGATTTCTGGGCTTAGCTTTGCTAGGTGAGAAGGGGCTGGATCCCCCTCTTCCCAGATAATAAGCAGGCAAAGTCCTTGTTAGCCATAAGCACAGCCCTTCCTGGAGGTCTCCTTTGGGGGCCCTGGAGATAGGTGGGGTGAGGTCGAGAGCCACATAAATGTAGCAGCTGCTAATGATTGAATGTGCCAGGTCCTCCACTCAGCACTCCCAAACATTCAAATTTAATGGTGTCTGCAACCCCACACTTATTTTTAGGACCAGTACCCCCTGCTGGGGCCCCTCCACCTGTGCCCTCTGCACTCCTGAAGAGACTGATTATTACACACTTGGGGATAGGTTGTCGTAAAGCTGCCCTCTGGCCACTCATCTTTCTGTCTGGTCCTTGTCCAGGCTATACTCTCAGGATTGTTGGCTGTCTCCTTTGCCCTGCCCTGCTCCTCCAGCACCACCTGTGTCCTGCTGGGCAGGAGCAGCTTCTCCTTAAATGCTTACTTGAAGGAGCAGAACTTAGTTTGCTGAGGTGGTTGTGTTTTCTTCTTTTTTGCTTGCCTGCTTTTCTGTCACCAGATTGCTCTGGGACCAGTGATGCTCTTAACTAAGCTGAGACCTGAGGTGCTTAAAATGCAAAATTCACAGGCAAGCTGGCTGACGCCTGAGGCTGGAAAAAGATGCTCTTCACTTCCAGAACCTCAGTTACATCACCCCTTCTCCCCCCACCGCCACCAATAAGAGCTCCTTCATTTTAAGGAGCCAGGTCACAAGATCAAAGAATGAGACTCATCCAAGATGAGGGGAGCTTCCATGTGACTAGACTCTATATCTCCTTCATACCAGCTGAGAACTTAGGACCTGTATTCAGCAATGAAGAGGGGCCATGTGGGGTGTCTTCCTGCCCACCTGAGGGTAGCCCCAGGTTCATGAGAAGATGAATCTATGAGGTTACAGAGAAATCTCAAGGATAATTCTGGTTTTTAGTAAGGATGGGAGACTGAGAATTCCAGTGTGGACCTAGAGATGGCAAGCAAGTGGGAAAGTTATAGTTAGCTCTGGGGAAACCCACAAGTTAGGCAGAAATTATCTTTAGTACTTCAGCCCATTCCCATTATTCAACACATATGTTCTTCCAAGTTCCCTTCAACCTCTCCTTTCCCAATGCATGACAAAGAAACATGACCTTGGAGGTGGTCCCATCACAGAGTTCTTTTTAACCAAGCTCCCACGGTGCTACCACTCAAATGGGCATGTGTCCATAAGTACGCACAATACTTCTACTCCTTCCCTTTGTTTTAAGAGCAGAAATTCCCAAGCTGATTGAGGTTTGTAAGAAGGAAGGATGACAATTGTAGGTGTGGTGTGGGAGCCCCAAATACCCCTTAGTTTTCCATTTTGCTCCTGCTCACATCCAGTTGAACTGGACTTGGTATGCTACCTAAATAAATATGAGGTATTTTTGTGTTTAAGAAAAAGACCTGCTGAGTGAACCACTTATTTAAAAAAAAAAAGGTACCCACTTTGGGTAGACCAGTTAGGAAATGGTACCCCTTCAGGAGCTGGCACAGTCCTGCTCTGGCCACTGCTTGGCTTGCAGAGAAGAGCTGAGTTTCCACTCTGTACCTGGACTGTGCCTTTGTGCAGTGTACAACCTACATGACAGTTCAGGGCAGCTCTGCCTCTTGGCCTGAGTGTAGTGGGAAGGATGTTAAGTCTGTTTTTATCATTCCCCTGTACCCTCTGTGTCCTGGAATCTTCCAGCTTCTCTTCATTTTTAGCTCAACTGAAAATGCATCTTTTTTGTACTAGAGCCCAAACCCCTCACTTGGTCATTTTAGAAGTTCCAGCTTTAGTCCACTAGTCAGATGATTAGAATGTGACAGAGATGGCAGATCTTTTTCATTTCTTGTCTCCAGAATATGACTATGTAAGTAGGAGTAAGCCATCAATAGCATCTCAATGACTTATTCATACTACTTATGAAACAAACATTTTTCAGTTAGGGCATACAGGTAGCAGCAATGTACCTCATCTTTCTGTGAGGACAGAGTAGAACATGGAGTTGCTGACTAGTTCTGAGTAATTTCAGCCCTGAATTCTGTCTAGCCCCATGGCACTGCTGATATCAGAGCACTGTGCCTTCTCCTGGCTGTTTGATTATTCTCCAGGCATCATGGGTACTGGCCCAGTAGACCTTGAGTCTATCCACTCAGACCTTTTTTTTTTTTTTTAAGAAACATAGGTAAAGAAACACTTCTATCTCACTGAAAATGCTTTCTGAGTAGAAACTGCTCATTAGTTGTGCTGTCCTGGATCCACCTGCTGTTGTTCTGTGTCCTGGGTGAGACAGCCAGTCTGGGAAAACTGGGAAGCACAGTATGTGGGCCTTTTGGGCCTTCCTCACTTAAAGTGGTTGTTTTTCTCCTAGGATGCCACTCCTGGCACCAGTTTAAGTCCTTTTCTTATCCTTGCCTACAGGCGTACTGATCTCAGGGAGGGAATTACTGGGTAAACCAGGTATTAGGTGATGATGACAAAAGGTTTACCTCCTCATGGGGGTGCTGACGTTTTAAACTGGGGACTTGCCCCAAATGAATGAGATTGTAATCAACGAAAGAAAAGTAGTGTTCTTTTGGCACTTCAAGAATCAGTGCCCCCTTTTCTCCAAACTGAGCTTAATTTTTGGTACTTAAAAATAACCAAAATTTTAGGAGACCTGGAGGCCAGTCAGGTTGTACCCAATGACATTTTGTTCTCTGTTTGGATGGTGCACTGCATTCATGAAGTTCCACGCATCTTTTATGTATCTGACACCATCTGTGCAATCAACATCTTTCTTGGTGACTGCACAGACCTTGACCCTCCAGATGCTTGGAGTCAGGGTGGTCAAGGAGGGTTTGCACACAAGTCGCCGTGTTCACTGTGCTCTAGGTCATTCTTCACACTACCCTGAGGTGGACAGGGCTGGTGAAGAGGACAGGGTGTCGATGTTCTCACCAGTAGCAACTTTAGCTATGGACACTCTCTGTTCTTTAGTAGCACATTGAACTGCATGCTGCCACAGTGTTGCACTGAGATTTCCCACAGAAAATTTGCAATTTTCTCTTTAAGGCATTAAGGTGAGATTTGTCTTTCTGAAGTAAATGAATTAACCAGATCTTGATGAGCTTTACTTGGTCTTGAGAACAATAGTTAAGTCACTAATTATTTTCATCTTTTTAAGCAAAGAGAAATAATTCATTAAACACTCCAGTTATTAAGGGAAGGTTACATGAAAGATAATTGAACTAAATGTCTCTCTCTCTTTTTTTTTAAAGATTTTATTTATTTATTTGACAGACAGATCACAAGTAGGCAGAGCAGCAGGCAGAGAGAGAGGAGGAAGCAGGCTCCCTGCTGAGCAGAGAGCCCGATGTGGGGCTCGATCCCAGAACCCTGGGATCACGACCTGAGCTAAAGGCTTTAACCCACTGAGCCACCCAGGTGCCCCAAACTATATGTCTCTTAAAGTGAAGAGAGTTGCTTCAATTTGGACAGACATCTCTGCCAGATGTTCTATATTCACTAGTATGTTTGCATGTTTCAAAGTCTGCGATTTGCTAAGTCACGTGTTACAAGCTGAGCTTATAAACATGGAGGCCATGCATTTTTTTTTTCTTTTTTTCTCTCTAGAAGCTCCTTCTATAGTGTAAAAGGCAGAGTTCTAGAAGTCTGGACTTCAGTTTTCTCAGCTGTAACATGGGGCTAGTGGTAAAACTACATGCAGGTGAGTGAGGATTAAGTAATACTGCAAAGCTGTGAGAACACTGCTTGGTACAAAGGAAGTGCTCTATAACGGTTTCAAGAAAATAGATAAACTGGAGGACATTAATGTGTATTAAAAGCATAGTATGTGAACATAGGCATAAATCATCCTACCCCCAGAGTAGAGAAGATTTTGCTGGGAGTGTGATGGTGGGGAGCAGCTCCACTGAGTTCTTTTTTTTAAAGATTTTATTTATTTATTTGACAGAGATTATAAGTAGGCAGAGAGGCAGGCAGAGAGACAGGGGGAAGCAGACTCCCTGCTGAGCAGAGAGCCCAATGTGGGGCTCAATCCTAGGACCTTGAGATCATGACCTGAGCTGAAGGCAGAGGCTTAACCCACTGAGCCACCCGGGTGCCCCTCCACTGAGGTCTTGAATGAAACTTCATCTGGGTCTCGAATGATGAGTAAGAGTTCAGCACGTAGAGAAATAGGCAAGGGAGTTTTCCGAAGTGGGAGCAGCAGAAGCGGTATTTAACTCAAAGAGCCCTGTCTAGAGCATTCTGCCCAGAGGCCTTCCTTGCTACCACCTCACCCAGCTGAGCCTGTTGGTAGCAGGCCTCCTCTGCAGCTGTTGGTATGCTCCTCTTTTTCAACACTGTCTCACCATTTTGCAACACTTTTCTTCTAATATTCATTCCAACACCATCTTGGTGTTGATTCTCATGCTGGGTGCAGTCACTACCCTCAGAATCTCCTGGAAAAATAAGGGGCTTTCTCTGGACCCAGTGGGTTTCCATAGCACACTGGCCCACTATAGTTTAAAATTACCATTGAAAGAACTTATGCATCTGCATAAAGGAATCCTTCTCATTCCCCTGACTTTTGACACTGAAGGAATTCTCTTTACTGGTGAGAAAGAGATGAAGGTATTTCTCATGTTCACTCTTTCTGTGAGCTCATAAGAGCTATTCTTTATAGAGCTCAGGGCACCTCAAAGGGAAAAGAATCATTGAATATTATTTATTTTTTTAAAGATTTTATTTATTTATTTGACACAGAGATCACAAGTAGGCAGAGAGGCAGGCAGAGAGAGAGGGTGAAGCAGGCTCCCCACTGAGCAGAGAGCCCGATGTGGGGCTCGATCCCAGGACCCTGGGATCATGACCTGAGCTGAAGGCAGAGGCTTTAACCCACTGAGCCACCCAGGTGTCCCAAGAATCATTGAATATTATTGATAACAGTTTAGGAAGTCTTGAAGCATCTGTCAGTTTCTTTAACTAAACAACTATATGTTATAGCTGTTCACAGTCTATTTGTAGTTTTTGAAGTCTACATATATTTTATCTTCTGTCTGTCCCACTGCTGGGTTCACAGTCTGTACTTTAAATGTAAGAGACTCTCTGGAGTGGGATTGCCTGTGCAGCAGAGGGTGGTTGATGGTAGAAGCAGGATCACAAACCTGCTTGGCAGTTTTCAATCCTAATGATCCTGTGCTAAAAAAAATTAGCCTGGCAACTGTTCTTTAAAACAACCCAAAATTTCTTATTTTGGCCTGTTGTGGTGGTGAGCAAGAGTTTTATTTATAACTCTTTCAGTTATAGGAGAAAACTCAAATATTTAAAATAAGATCCTAAAGAGTTGTGGTCACATAATGAGATGTGTATTTTAAAGCTCTTGACCAAGATGAGGACCATGTGGGAGGGGTGGTGTGTGGGGTGCAGGTAGATGGTGATGAATACTGGCAGTGAAAGACCAAAAAGGAGATGACTTCAATAATTTGCCCAGGAAGTTGTAAGAATGTGCACTTAGGCAGCAGGAGTGAGAATGAAGATAAGGAAAAGCACCAGAGAGGTTTTCTTTTCAAGTAGGATTGACAGGATCTGGTGTGTGAGTGTGGGAAAGAGAGAAAAAGGCCTATGGGGACTCTGAGCTTTCTGGCTTGGGTAATGAATGTGGTATTGTTCATGGGGAGAGGAAGAGTGGTGCAAAAACTGTTATGGGAAGAAAGATGATTTCAATTTTGGATGTGTGGAATTTAGAATACCTGTGAGATGTGCATGGAGAGACATGTTTATAGGCACTTGGATAAACAGACGCAATTAAAAAGCTGAAAATGAAACTAGGGGGGACAGCACATAAATCCTGTTGATGCTTTTGATGCTGAATGAGATGGCCAAGGGATGAGTGAAACTTAAGCAATTGATTTTGTGTATATGTTCACATGACCTTTGAGCACTTACGAGGTCAGTATAAATACATTAGCAAATAAGGGAAAAAGTCTTCTGTGAAGCTATTTATTTTGAGTTTTGGTTCAGAATATATGGTCTGTGATAGTAAATGACATCTCAAGGTCCCTTCCCACATGGTGATTCTGTGAGGTCTGGATGAACAAAGGGAGGTATTTTTAAGTGAAGCTCTATTTTGCAATTACAACTGTAAGACAGCAGAGAAATCAGACTTTGGGCTGAGATAGCATTTTTTCTCCTCCCCTCCAATTGAAGCTTCCTTTGAATTTGGAAATCATATCTTTCTTTATGTGGGTCAAGGACTTGAGAAGAAAAGGCTAAGTGAGCTCGGTGCAAAACAGCATGTTCAGATGTTCACATTAATCCCCTTTAACTACTCACCCAGAAAAAGTGGAAGGAAGAAAAGACAAGAATAAAGAAATCTTTCAACAGATGGTTATTTGTTTGTTTTGTTTTGTTTTTCCTGATTACCTTAAACTTGGCTACTATAATCACTTTGAAAACAAATCATGCCTCTTTGGCAAGTGGATAATCAGTATTAATGGCTTCTGTTGTTTTAGCCATTAAACTCCACTCCCCCACCCCACCTTTGTGGAAAGTATTGCACATTCTCAGGTTTCCAGCTTCTTTTGGTTGTTCAAAACCTGTTTAAATGTACGATGAGTACAATAATCCTTTAAGAATCTATAAGCTGAAAATAGGCAAATCATAAGAGAGGCTTAGCAATAGGAAACTATAGTCAGAATGGCTGAATTTAACAAGTCAGGAAATGGCAGATGTTGGCGAGGATGCAGAGACAGGGGAACCCTCCTACACTGTTGATGGGAATACAAGCTGGTACAGCCATTCTGGAAAACAATATGGAAGTTCCTCAAAAAGTTGAAAATAGAGTTACCTATGACCCAGCAATTGCATTACTGGGTATTTAACCCAAAGATACAAATGTAGTGATCCGAAGGAGCACCTGCACCCCAATGTTTATAGTAGCAATGTCCACAATAGCCAAACTGTGGAAAGAATCCAGATGTCCATTGACAGATGAATGGATAAAGAAGACATCACATACACACACACACACACACACACACACACACACACACACACAGGAATACTATGCAGCCATCAAAAATGAAATTTTGCCATTTGTAACAATGTGGATGGAACTAGAAGGTATTATGCTAAGCAAAGTAAGTCAGTCAGAGAAAGACAATTGTCATATGATGTCAGTGATATGTGGAATTTAAGAAAGAAGCCAGAGCATCATAGAGGAAGAGAGGGAAAAATGAAACAAGACAATACCCAAGAGAGAGACAAACCATGAGAGACTCTTAATCATGGGAAACAAACTGAGGGTTGCTGGAGGGGAGGGGGCTAGAGAGATGGTGTAACTAGGTGATGGACTTTAAGGAGGGCATGTGATGTAATTAGCACTGGGTACTGTGTGAGACTGATGAATCACAGACCTGTAACTCTGAAACCAATAATACATTTATGTTAATTTTTAAAAATCTCAATCAGTTACAAGAGCTAAAAATAGAACTACCCTACAGCCCAGCAATTGTAATAATAGGTATTTATCCAAAGGATATAGAAATAATTATTTGAAGGGGCACCTCAATGTTTATGTAACAATGTCCACAATAGCCAAACTATGGAAAGAGCCCAGATGTCCATCAGCAGATGAATGGATAGAGATGTGGTGTATGCATATACAATGGAATATTTTTCAAACATCAAAACATTATATATTGCCATTTGCAATGATGTGGTTGGAACTACAGAGGAAATTACGCTAAGTGAAATAAATCAGTCAGAGACAAATACTGTATGATTTCACTCATATGTGGAATTTAAGAAATAAAACAGATGAACATAGGGAAAGGGAAGGAAAAATAAAGACAGAGAGGGTGGCAAATGGTAAAAGATTCTTAACCATAGGAAACAAAGTGAGGCTTGCTAGATGGGAGGTGGGTGGGTGGATAGGGTAATTGAGTGATGGGCATTTAAGGAGGGCATTTGATGGGATGAGCACTGGGTGTTATAATCAACTGATGAATTACTAAATTACTAAATTCTACCCCTGAAATTAGTAGTACAGTATATGTTAACTAAATTGAATTTAAATGAAAAATAAAATAAAATCTCATTCAATTACAAAAACCTTCAATAGGTAAAACACAATGCTAAAAAAGTATGCATTTTTTTTTTTTTTACTCTTGGATTGCAGTGAAAGTGGGCCAGGTGGTTTTATAAGTAACAAAATAATATACTTAGAGTAAAAAAAAAATGTGAACACTATTTGACTCAGCAACTCAATTTCTCTGAAGGTTAAGGAAATATTCTAAAAGAAAAATAAAATGCACATACTTGAAACTTTCCATTTTAGTATTATCTATAGAGAGCAGTTAGAAAAGTATCTCAACTGATTCAAAATTTACTTTAGAAATTATGGATCTTAATATAATCTTAAAATTACTAAAGCTGGTAATCATTAAGACTGTAAGGACACAGGAAAACTGGTTGGTAGACACTTAAGGAGAGGAAATAGTATAAAGAAGCAAACTTTATTTTATACCTTGTTGTAATTCCAACCACAAGGAAAAATATTTTGCTCTTTCTCTTTCTCTTTGGCCAGAAGTGAGCTTTTCACAGCTAGCAGCTCTTTGTCATTCAGTAAATGTTTGCTGATTTGAACCTAATCTGTGTAAATCTAATATGTACAAATGAATGGGTGGGGAATTGAAATGAACTTTTAACTTAAAAATTCCCTAATATCACTTCATACTATATATAGGACACAAAGATCTATAACATATATGTCAGTTTTTCAGATATTTTGAAGAAAAACTGCATTCTATGATACCATCATAGAAATGCATTTTGGAGGAAATATATTATTTATGTATTATATACTGAATTCCAGGTGCAAAATACTGCATTCTGGATATGATACTATGATATTCTGGATATTAGTATTCTAATTCTAGAAAATAGATAATCACACTTTAAAAATATATTCACTGTTCATCAGGTGATCATAGACCACAAAATACAACGTGTTAACTAGTAAATGAAGTTTCATACCATACATGCAGTTCTTTTTTGGAAGTGGTGGGGAGAGTATGGGAGAAAGGCAGAGGGAGATGGGGAGAAAGAAATCTGGGTGCAGAGCCCATGGTAGGGTTTGTTCTTATGATCCTGAGATCATGACCCAAGCCAAAATCAAGACTCAGGTGCTTAACCAACTGAGACACTCAGGTGCCCAACCATACATGCAGTTCTATAAAAAACAAATGCTAGTAATGCATTGCAGAAAGATGGTTAATTTTAAAACAAGTCAAGTCATATACATTTAAAGAATTCCTCTATATTACATACAGTTAGAACTAATAGATCACTGCAGCCAGTACAAAGTTAGCTGACACCAACAAAAGGAGTCACTTCCTTTGCAAGAACCTTTGTTGCTATTGACATATTGACCTGCAAAATTCTTTGTTGCAAGGTGGGAGTGTGGGGCTGTTAAGGGAACTGTAGGGTGTTTAGCTGCGTTCCTGGTCTCTGTCAACAACTAGATGCTAGCAGCACCCTCCCTCGATTGTGCCAACAAAAGTGTCTCTAGACATTGCCAAATGTCCCCTGGGGATCCAAATCACTTCCCGACAAATATTAAATGATGTAGGAAAGATATTAGGGTTTGAAGATGACAGCCAAGAAAGAATTCTTGAGATGCCTTTGGTGTGAAAACATGGTTTTATTAAAGCACAGGGACAGGACCTTTGGGCAGAAAGAGCTGCACTGGGGTCACGAGGAGTGGCTGATTATATACTTCCAAGTTGGGAGAGAGTTAGGGATAGCACTAAGTCTCTAAGGAATTTTGAAAGCAAAGCTTCCAGGAGCTTGACGGGCCTCACTGTTGTTAGGAAAAGGTCATGTATTACTGTCTTACTCATGAGACCCTTCTGATATATATTGCTGGGTCATATGCTTGGGGGATGATTGCCAACATATATCTTGGGAGGTAGAGATAAAGGAAGTTTCCAAAGGAATTTTCATGTGTTGAAGTAGACTTACAGGATCCTGGGGGTCGGGCTAAGATTGCCTTTTGCCCTCAGCAAAGTATTAACATCCAGGCAGGTGATTCCTAGAGAAATGTCACTCTGCCTGTTTCAAGAACTTGCAAATGGGCTCTAAGTATTAAGGAAACTTAATTTTTCTTTTGCGTTTGTTTTTCATATCATTAGGTATTTCAGTAAAAATGAACGTATATATGTAATCAGTATATAACAAACAGAAGAATTTAATTGGAATAAAAATACAGCAGTGCCTCCATTGCTTTGGCTCCCGGATAAGTAGAAACAGATGTAGATCTAGATTTAACATGTTCCAGGTATAACCTAATTTCCTTCTTAAGAAGATGGGACTCTATTAGGAAAATTATTACTAATATGGACTTCACAGTGGTGGTATTTTATGTTTTGCTTTGTTTATTCTAGTTCTGGCCTTAAGTGCTTGCCCTCCATGCAAAATAACAACTCAATTGATGAAAAGTCAGATTTTCAGATTTCAGGTTTTCCCTCTCTTCCTCATTCACCTTCCCTTTCTATTTTTCTTTGTTTTCTATTTTTTTTTGTGTGTGTGTGTGTGAACAATTTGCATCTCACATTCTGGCACATACTATGATTTTAGAGATGTGATATAAAAAATGTCAACTATGTGCTCTCTTCCTCCAGATTGTACATGGCAATGTTTTTCTGCCTATGGACATAGGAGCATGTTTGTCCCAGACCCTCAGCCATGTAGGGTATGCCAGAGCCCCTTCTATCCTGTAGGAGTCATAAAGAACACAGACTTTGTTAAAAAAAAAAAAAAAAAAAAAACCTTGAAGTCACCTAGACATTACTGCAACTCCATTTCTGAAATATATCTGAATAATTAAGAAATTATTAGAATAATAATAAATTATAAGAATAAGTAAATAATTCTGAAATAAATCAGCCAAAAGTATCCTTAGAAAGCCTCCTAATCTCTAAAACTCACTTATTTTTAAAACTGGGTTGTCTTTCTCCAGTTGACTTATTTTGCTAAGCATAATACGCTCTAGTTCCATCCATGTTGCCGCAAATGGTAAGATTTCATTTCTTTTGATGGCTGCATAGTATTCCATTGTATATATATACCACATCTTCTCTCCCTGATATGAGGAAGTGGAGATGCAACAGGGGTGGGGGTTAAGGTGGTAGGAAAAGAAAAAATGAAACAAGATGGGATCGGGAGGGAGACAAACCAAAAGAGACTCTTAATGTCATAAAACAAACTGT
>ML101614.1:19638-29762 GCA_003697995.1 Taxidea taxus jeffersonii
GCAACAGGGGTGGGGGTTAAGGTGGTAGGAAAAGAAAAAATGAAACAAGATGGGATCGGGAGGGAGACAAACCAAAAGAGACTCTTAATGTCATAAAACAAACTGAGGGGGGTGGGAGGGAGAGGGGTTGGGAGAGGGTGGTAGGGTTACATTATATGTTTAAATAAAAAAAAGCTTAAATAAAATAAAAAAACAAATAAGCAAAACAAAACAAAACAAAAACCAATAAAACAAAATTTGTTTAAAAATAAAAAAAAAACAACTGGGTTAATAATACGACATTGTATGGTTATGGGAGGAGCTAAAGGGTGATTTTCATGAATGACCTGGTACCGCACCCAGGCATATCAGAGGCAGTCATGATGATAGTTTCCTTCGTATCTTCTTTCTTTCCTTCGTATCTTCATTATATGAAGCACCAATGCCTTCTAAAGCAGCTCATGCCCTGCTGTATTAGTTTCCTTGTGCTGCCATAACAAAGGGTCGCAGACTGAGTGACTTAACAGGAATGTGTTCACTCAGTTTTGAAATCTAGAAGTCCAAGACCAAGGTGTCAGAAAGTTAGATTATTTCTGAGGCTTTTCTCCTTGGCTTGTATATGGCTGTCTTTTCATTGTGTCTTCACATAGTCTTAATTCTGCCTATGGTCTGTATCCAGCTTTCCTCTTAGAAGGACATCAGTCAAATGGGATTAGGGCCCATTCTAATTACCTCATTTTAATGTTATTGCCTGTTTAAAGACCCTATCTCCAGATGCAGTTACATTCTGAGGCAGACTTGGACGGAGGACTTGGATTTGCACATATTAATGTTTGGTAGGACACAGTTCAGCCCATGCCCTGCCCTCTTCACTTAAGTATTTTAGATTTTAGAGAAGTATTACAAGAAGTATTTTAGAGAAGTATTCCAAAGAGAAGCTCTGCTAGATCCCAGCCAAATCTATACTGACGATACTTCACCATTTACTATTGTCTACATTGTCTCTACCTATGTGTTTTAAATGTTTTTGCAGTAGTTACAAATTCACACACATAGATAAAATAGAGTTGACATGTTTAGTGAGTATGCTATTCATTCTTTTAATCTTTTACTCACACATGGAATGGGTCTGTCCACATACATCTACTGAGCATTCACTATGTCCCAGGCATTGCCTTAGGCCTTGAAAGAGGAGAATAACCCATCATATTTGCCTTTGGGAGCTTAGTCAAGAGAGGAAGGAGGGAGTCAGAGAAAGAGGGACTCGGATAATTCTGAAACAATATAGTTGTGCAAAAAGGAGATAAGCACAAGATAGTACATTAAATTAAACAACAATGTTATTCTAATATTAGAAATGCAGTTGGAAAATTTCCTATGCAGAATGAGGGTGAGAGATAAGGGTTAGGTTTTTGAACCATCTCCTAAAATAGATCTAACCTAGAGTACTAGCTTGTTTTGAGAATAAACGTCTGAAGTTTAGCCATTCTGGAAATTGAACTCATCTCTCTGCCTAGGAATAAAACTGACCCTCTCTATTTATAATGGTGTGATTTATACTTATAAATTTTTATCCTGAATTTAAAGATAGCATAACTTTAGATGCAGTATCGTAAAATTATGAGTTCATGTATCAAATACCAAAATGCCAAAATACTAAAAAAAAAAAAAATAGCAAGAGTGCTAGAAGGTGGGAATAATAAAGTCAGCATTGCATGCTGGATTCCAAATCACAGTTTTGGTTACATGAGCATCAGGTGGGAGGGATAGTGAAGGGATTGAGAGGTATCAGGTGGTAAGCAATCATGGGCCTTCTTTGGGGAACACTAGGAAAGAGGAGTCCATAAGAAAGACCCAAAAGGGTAAGCTACAGTGGGCTTTTGTATTATCATAAGGGAGAGTATTGCAGTAACCAGGAGCAACAGTCTCTGTATTTGTAGGGGAAGGAGTAGGTACCTTCTATAGCCACTGTCCTCAGTGACTTCTTTGAAGATGGTGGGCATGCGTAAGGAATAAAATTTTTTAAATTACTTTATTTTTAGAGATGGAAGGGAGGTCAGAGGGATGGAGGGGAGAGAGAGAGAAAAGAAGCAAGTAGGCTTCTTGTCCATTGTGGAACCTAATGTGGGGCTTGATCTTACAATCCCAAGATCATGACCTAAGCCAAAATCAAGAGTTGGATGCTCAACTGATTGAGTCACCCAGGCACCTCAAGAATTAAAATTTTAATTTTTTTTAAAAGAGCAGTCTTAGGTTCATAGGAAAATTAAGAAGATACAGATATTTCCTATGTAGCCCATGGCCCCCAACACATAAGCTTCCCCCATTATATCATCACTCACTAGAGTGGTATATTTGTTAACAATCAGCAAAACCTACACTGATAATTATCACCCAGAATCCATATGAACCCCATTGGGGCATTGGGGTTCATTCCTAGTGTATAATGATATATATCCACCATTATAGTACCATACAGAGTAGTTTCAGTGCCCTAAATATTCTCTGCACTCCACATATTCATCCCTTTCTCCTCACTAACCCTTGGAATCCATTGATAATTTTCTTTAAAACTTTTATTTACTTGAGAGAGTGTGAACATGAATAGGGGGAGGGGTATAGGGAGATGCCCCATGGAGCTCCATCACAGGGTCCTGGGATCATGACCTGAGCTGAGGACAGACACATAACCTGAGTCACTCAGGTGCCCCAACCATTGATCTTACTGTCTTTATAATTTTGCCTTTTCCAGAATGCCATATAGTTGGAATCATACAGTGTGTAACTTTCAAAGATTTTTTTCAATCAGTAATATGCTTTGATTCTTAATGTATTTTCATAGCTTAATAGCTCATTTGTTTTTAGTGCTGAATAACATTCTATGCTTTGATGTATCACAGATTACTTATCTATTCACCTACTGAAGGATGCCTTGGTTGCTTCCAAGTTTTGGCAATTATGAATAAAACTGCTATAAACATCCATGTGCAAGTTTTTGTGTGAACAAAAGTCTTTAGCTCCTTTGGGTAAATAACTAAGGAGCATGATGACTGGATTATATGATAAAAGTATATTTGGTTTAGTTTTTTTTATTTCCAGATTTTTATTTATTTGAGAGGGAGGAAATGAGAGAGCACAAGCAGTGTAAGGGCAGGGGGAGAGGGAAAAGGAATTTCCCTCCTGAGCAGAGAGTCCAGTGTGGGGCCCAGGACCCTGGGATCATGCATGACTTAAGCTGAAGGCAGCTGCTTAACCTACTGAACCACCAAGGTACCCCAAAAGGATATTTCACTTTTTGAGAAGCCACCAAACTTTCTTCCAAAGTGGCTGGACCATTCTGCATTCCCACCAACATGGTAGCTCCTGTTGCTCCATTTCCTCAGTATTTGGAGGGCAGTGTTCTTGATTTTTGTCATGACAATAGGTGTGGTATCTCATTGTTTTAATTTGCATTTTTTGGGACAACACATGGTATGGAGCATCTTTTTATGTACTTAATTGCTATCAGAAATCAATTTTAATTGAGTTTACACAAGCTCTGCTTTATCATGTCGTGAAAGGGAAGCCACCAGTCATTCTTCTGAGACCTAGAAAGCTATGAAGAATTGTGGATGTCCACAGAAGCAATAGTTATTTTCAAACACCACAATTATCAGTGAGTAATTGTTATCTGTAAAGCCAGCTGTAGTTTGCTTCAGCTGAAATGTCCTTACTCTCACCTTTCAAATTGATTTATTCCTGAGTGGCAGGCAGACATGCCTAGGTTTGCTCTTTTACCTTTTACGGGAAGTCCCAGGTAGGAAAATCAGTTTCTATTTTAGTGCAGGATCTGGAAACAGACCTACAGGAGAATAGGTGAAGGTGGTCAGGGGTGAGAAGTGCTCTGACTGGCTCTCCACATAATTTAATTACTATGGGCGTTGAGTTTTATTCCTATGGAAAGGTATAGGCACTGCTGTTGGTTTAATCGTGATGCTCTGAAGCTGACTGGTTGTTTGCAAAATATTTTGAGCACCTTGGAAAAGTGGCATCATTTGTGTACAAAATATGACTAAATGTGTTGTTTGCCAAATAATTCAGAGAAAGGTTCAGTTGACTTTCTTTGCTTTGCTGATTTAGATGCTTTTTCTTCAAAGTATAAGTAATGATTCTTTTGCTTAAATGTAGCTCTGGGCACAGTTACAAATTTTCAGCATGTTTTTGGCTTCTAATAATTTACATCCGCTATTCAGCAGTTTGGCATTTTTGTTGATTTTTTTTTCCTAATGCAAAGTGTAATTTGTTAAATGTTCCTGCTGGTAGTAAAATATGGTTACTTTGAATAATGTTGCTGCTACTGTAGGTAAAAAGAAAATAGTTTTGCTGATACCCAAGTAGGTGGGGGAGGGGAGACAAAGATGACATGTATTTTCGCTAAATATTAGTTGAATACAGAAGAGGGGGAATATCTGTTCTGGAAATGTATATATCCTGCATGTACCTGTACCTGCTAATAGTGCTTGATAGTATTCATCTACAGTTTATATTCACCACAAACTACAAGCCATAGCATCTTCCCCCTCTTTCCTTCCCTGCAGTTTGCCTCTCTGCTTTCCTTCCACAGATAGTTTGCATGTACCAGTTATGTGCCAGATGCATATTGCCATCATTCAGGCGATGCTTGCTGTTCTTAAAAGATACATAAAATCATCTGTTTTTACAATAGGGAAACTCAAATTTCTTGGTTTAATTGCTTGACCAGGGTCAGTAGTTATGGAACAGTTACTGTGTGTCACTTTGCATATTCTAAAGAAAGAGGGGAGTTCAGATACTGATCTTAAGGAGATTTATAAACTTAATGGGGAGCCATAAAAATGTCATGAATATATAAAGAAATCCAATGGGGTAAATAAATGCAGCGAAAGCAACAGACTATAGAAGATTTTGACTCCTCCATTCCAATGAGGCATTTTTATCCAGTGGATAAAAATATTTGATTTCTTATTTCAGGATTCATGTGGTAGTTTTTGCGTATTTTAAGATAAAATATTTTTTAAAACATTTTTACTTTTGCACTCACAAAAGTTTTCTGTGGACTAATTTAGGAAAACTAGGACCTGCGCATTTTAGAAGGTAAATCATTCAGAGTAAAAATAACTGCACTTTGGAGACAAGAAATGTCACAGGCAGGATGATTTGTTTGTCAAAAGAGTCATCCAGAGAGTAGAGAGACTAAGAACTCAGAGCTGAGCTGGACACAATACTGTGAACTGTCAGCGGGGGAAGAGAATTCTTGTGATCCTCAGGGAACAGCTATTGTAGGAATAGGTGCAAAAGAGTGGGGAAACCTTTCATGTACAGTGAATGTTGCCAGCAGAGCTGACCAAGCCTAGTACCTTAGCCTTGTGGGGAGAAATGGTTTCTGGTCGACTTATGGAGGGAAGATGAGATGGCACATGAGGACCAGATTAAGAAGGTCCTTCAACTTAAGCAGAAAGTGTTGTCTTTTTTCTGTCAGCACTAGACAGTCTGAATAATGATGGTGAGAGGTGAGTGACTAGCCACAACGTGCAGGGGCTATGTTTACATTGTTAATACCAAGCTTAAAATAACAGCTACCTTTTTGACTTTGCATCTTTGCGGTTGAGATGATGCCAATACAGTATGTTTCTCAGACTGTGGTTATTCATAGGCACCACACAGTTTTCATTGTGTTTTAGGATAGCTCATGGTTTACACAGATGTTTGACAGGGTAACACAGGGAGGCTAGGGAAAAAGAGCCAAAGATTGTTTTTTTCTTAATCTTCTAAGCTAGTCTAAATTTGTACAAGAGGCTCATTGGCTCTAAGAAGAAGTTCTCCATCAACACTCCCAATTTATGGACAAACCCGTAAGTCACCTTCCTGACACTGAAGCCAGGAGGAACCAACATAGATAGGAGGAGCCATGTGTCCAGGAATTGATCTACCTAAAGATGATTCATGAGTCTTTACATTCATTAATTTATTCACTTCACTCGTTCATGTGTGAGTCATCTGTTTATGGCTAGGTTTTAAGTGTGTCATGGCTAGGCTTTTTCCTAAATCTTAATGGGGTACTTAGGATTCAGTATTTCAAAATAGTTATTTAAAATACAACTACTATATATAGATGGTATCCTTGGAAATTTTAATATGCCCAACCTAATGAAGTAGAGGAGAGATAGCAGATGAAAATGGCTCATGAGCAATCTTGAAAAAAGACTGTATAGAGAGAAAAATTTTCAGTGTATTTTCAGGGACGGGTGTGCTGGCTGGCTGTCAGCATGCCATGTGTTGAAGATTTATCTTTGAATCCCTAGCATGTAGCCCAGGTAGGTAGTTAGGGCACACTAGATGTTTGTTGAACTGAACTAATATGAGAGCTATGGGAATTAGGCTAGCAAGACTGAAAATTCTTGCCCAGGAGGGCCCCTGCTCATGTTAAGCACTGAGTAATTCACATAATGCCCTAAATCAGGGTTCTAACTGAGAGGTAGAAATGTTGCCATAGTAATTGAATACTGGTGTGTTTTTGCTTCACTTTAGCCTAAAAGCTAAACTATGTAGTGCACATGATTTCTAAAAGGATGAAATTCATGCCCAACTAAATACGCTATTAAATAAAAGACTATTTAATTCCAGCACATCTTTCATGCTTCCTGAATTATTCTTTCACCCTACTTTCCACATTCCCTCCTGTCCCTCGGAAGTAACAGCTGTGGATATCAGCAATTGTGATGACAGCAGTTGGCTAGTGCATCACTGGGCTGGTGGGAGGTGGAAACCATGGCTATGAACAACCCTGCTTTTAGGGGAGCAAATGCATCTGGAACTGGTTGCCTCTCATGGCCATCAGTGTCTTCACCTACTTTAAGTTTGGAAGGCCATTTGAGTCTAAAATGCATCATTTCCTGAATATCTTTCTGACTTGACTTTGGGGTAAAACAAGAGAGTGGAAATTTAGAAAATTTCTGAAATAATACTTGTGGGGATTGAACTGATTGGAATTATGCAGAGACAATCATGTGTGTTCTGGCAAAATGTGAGGTATTGACAATATCTGTGTATAACCTACCACTAAATTGCCCCATATGGGAAGAATGGTCCCTTTACACAAACTGGCAGAAGTTAGAGATGATCAAGGTAGTTTGTAAGGTTTTTGTATCTGTAACTTATCTCTGTCTTAGATTTTCAGTACAGAAACAATATGCTTGTATTCCCAGGTAGGACTGAGCTCTGCCTCCATTACTATTTCCTTTGTATTCCTGTCCTTTTTAAAAAACATTCCATGACCTTTTCAGTTAAGATCTCCGTATGAGTATGGTGGGCATCCTATCCATTCACTTCCCCTAGGATAGCTGCAAAATGGTGAATGACACAGTAGCCTGTGGGCTATGGTAGATTGTGCTACCACCTTACGTAGAGAGTCTAAACAGAGCAACTTCTCTTGGCTCACCTCCCCTTTTCTTCAAACTGTAGGGACTTTACCAAATTAAGAGTAATATCACACATTTAACTTACTGTTTTATAAAGTGATTCCCAAGGTCCAAGTTGTTTAGGCCGCTTCTTTGCCATAGCAATTATGTAGCCTCCATCCAGGAGATGTCAGGAAGAAGGAATCCAAACAGAAGCTCTTGATCTTGGTCCTTACCTTTGAAGATAGATAAATTCATTTGTCTCTAACTTGGCAGAGATTGATAGAATATGTAATATTTCTTCTGCACTGTTCCCTGAGTTGAGATGCTTGGACAGAAAATCCCCCCAAATAAAGTAATTTGAATTGATTTTAATTTCTCAGAATTGGTGTATTGGTTTCCTAGGGCTGCCATAATGGAATGCCAGACATGGGGTGGCTTAAACAGTAGAAATTTTTTTCCTCATAGTTCTGGAGGCTCTAAGTCCAAGATCAAGATGTCAGAAGGTTTGGCTTCTATTGGGGCTTCCGTCCTTGGCTTATAGACAAGCTACCTTTTTGCTGTGTCCTCAGATAACCTTTTATCTGTGCCAACATCCCTGATGTCTTTTCTTAATAGGACACCAGTCAGAGTAAGGCCCAATCCTTGTGACTTCATTTAACCTTAATTACTTCTCTAAAGGCCCTACCTCAAAAGCAGTCACATTCTAAGGTACTGAAGGATTAGGGCTTCAACCTATGAATTTCGGGGAGATATAATTCCTTAACAGTTGACTATACCAATTTTTTCTGTGCTCACAACGTAGAGTATACAATGTGGGAAACCATCAAACCATGTTGTTTCCAGATATTGAGACTTGCTTATTATTATTTTATTTCTCAAAATAAGAAGAACCCTTATTCATTTTAAATTCACCCTGAACTATATATAGGCCATAAAAAAATCTCATTATTATTTTATAAAGAGCAAGGGAATGTTCTCTTACATACTATCCCACTTAAATTCTCCTAAGTGCTTCTTACAAACTGACCTCCTTTCACACTCACATAAAAACTCTCAGCTGTGAAGTGGGGCAGCTAAAAGCCTTTAACTTGGGGCCCCTGGGTGGCTCAGTGGGTTAAAGTCTCTGCCTTCGGCTGAGGTCATGATCCCAGGGTCCTGGGATGGAGCCCCACATCAGGCTCTCTGCTCAGCAGGGAACCTGCTTCCCTTCCTCTCTCTCTCTGCCTGCCTCTCTGCCTACTTGTGATCTCTTTCATTGTGTCAAATAAATAAATAAAAAATAAAATCTAAACTTCAGTTAAAAAAAAAAAAATAAAAGCCTTTAACTTGTCATAAGTCCCACAGTGCCTAGCCTATGAAATAGATTGTCAAACAGATGAGCCTATACTTATAGGAAGTTGGCCCAATCCTAAAAAAAACAAAAAAGAAACAAACACTAAGTTTTTCACTGAAATGAACATATACATTGTTTTTCTAAACTATTAAAGGTTAACAGACATGTCAGATACTGGTAACTTGATGGAAAAATGTCAGGTACTATTCTACAGGTTGATGGAGAACATAAGGTACATTTTTAAGTCCAAAGTAAATTTTTCAGTCAAATTGTTTTTCACAGATTTCTCCTAACAAAGGGTCCCCTTAACAGGCAGTAGTGTCACACATATTTATGCTTCAATGTATTTGTTATCTATTAATTGTTATTTCCCAAGGCTATTAACTTGAGATTGTTCTGACTTGTACTATGTATTTTTTGCCAAATATTTGAATATTGTTAATCATTCAAATAATGTATCAAAATACTGAGCTGTAATACTTGGTTATTGAACAGCTGTTTTCTAGAATGCAGTTGGTGATAGAAAATGACAGGTCATTGTCTTTGTAGGCAGTAGAGTCCTTTCATCTTTTCCATTCAGATGATTCAATGTTCATTGTAAAAACATAATGAAGAGGATACTAGACTTACTTTAGCAACTCTAGGGATACAGTCCTTTTGAATTCTAGATTGTGAAGTCCCTTACTTGAATATGTATAATGAGATAATTCGAGCAATATATTCTAATTTAATTTTAACTCAGTATTCAGGATTTGCTATTCATGAAACATATAACCTGATTTAAAAAAATCAATGAATTTGATAATATCTTGAAACCTTATTTCATTCTCTCTGGAGTTGTCATGGCAACAGAGAAACCAGGGTGCTACAGGGGAGATGTGATTTTAGACTTCTGCTGCAGTTATTCCTGTGTATAGTCTACAGAGAATAATGTGATGGCTGTTTTACTCAAAAAATTACATTTATTATGCATTATGCTAGTATAGCAGTCATGGAGAACTCAAGATTCTACAAAATGCCTGGCCTTACCACTCTGCCTAGTAAGCTGGGTTCAGGTTTTCTTTTTCTTCTTGAAGTTTCTGTTCAGTGACCAGTAGGATTACTTTTGATATATACAGTATCCAGCTAGGGGTATTAGATCTTGAAACAAACAGGATGGATAATACGTAATTGAAACAACTGAATTTATGAATGGTTATGGTAACACTTGAATTACAAACTTCCTACACGAATATGAAGTTATCCTTGATTACATATCCTGCCCCACAGATGATCTGAGAAGCTCGCTATCTTATCCTAATTGTTGGGACCCCTGAGCCTGCCTGGCAGTGGCTCACTGTCCAACTACATAATACGACAGCTTTCCCACTTGGCATGCAAATCCTCCTGATACC
>RCUC01130329.1:0-38706 GCA_003697995.1 Taxidea taxus jeffersonii
TTTTTTTTTTTTTAAGATTTGTATTTTTTTATTTAACAGACAGAGACACAGCAAGAGAGGGAACACGGGCAGGAGGAGTGGGAGAGGGAGAAGCAGGCTCCCCGCTGAGCAGAGAGCCCGATGCAGGACTCGATCCCAGGACCCTGAGATCATGACCTGAGCTGAAGGCAGAGGCTTAACCACTGAGCACCCGGGCGCCCCTAATATTGTTTTTATTTTCAGTTTCCATGCCAGTTAGCACATGTTAATGAATCCAGATGAAGATATATGCACGCATATAATCATATCTATGGTAAATATATGTTATCACATATATAAATAACCAATTTATATATGTAATTGCACATTTGGAGCAAAAGATAGCAGCAGAAAAGTTGTTTTGAAAAATGTTGACAGATATTGGGAATGTATTTTCCTCTTTCTTTTTCCCTCTTATCTCTTCCTTGACACACAGCCCTGCCCTGCGCACACACATACAACCACACACACTTACCCATGCATGCACGCACACATAGATACACACCTGCACACACATGTACAACTGCAGATTAGAAATGCCTTTAGGTAGGTTCTTACAAACATAGTTTTATATCTGTACAGACAGCTTCTGTTGTTAATGGAATGTTCCGGTAAACACACCGTTTCCCGGTGGTCTGGAATTTGCAGCCTTCTCAGTCATGCCTGCTCACTCAGCCCCGAGGGGCAGGGAGACGCTGTATGTGGCCCGAGGGCCTCCACACCAGAATGTAAACTCTGGGTTCCTCTCCCCAGTCTCATCTCCTTTAAGAAAATTCTTTAATCAAGCATCTGTTTTTGAGTATGTTGCTACTAAAATTCAGTAATGGTGTTTCTGGGAAAATGAAATTAAACAGAGTAGCTCACTGACTCAACACAGCAGAATCATTACGTCTTGATCTGCCAGGTCCCCCAGCCGCACGGTGGCCGGAGCAAATCTGTACGCACCACAGCCCAAACAGTGTCTATGCAGGTGTAACGCCACCCCCAATGCTAGCTTTTGATAAAGCTGCCAACACACAATTAAAACTTTCATAATTAAAGGGTAAAATTTATAGAGTAGAGCCAGAAAAGAAATCTGACTTGAACTCTTCAACAAGTGTCTAAATGTTGTTAGAAGAAATCACTGAGAAAAAAACCATGGAAAACCATAGCCCTGATTTCAAAAGAAAAATACAAATGGAAGAAAATAAATTCTGGAGATTATTATTAATGAGGAAAAAATCAAATTCTCCTGAGTAGTTTTCACAATATCCCTTAACAGAGTTTCTCATAGAACACACAAATACTACAGTAAAAACTAATGAATCCCTCCCCTGTGATTCTTCCAGAATTTACCTAGTGAATAAGTTTGATTATTTAGATTTGACCCTTCATAATATCACAAGGTCACTACCCATCCAAACCAAAATAAACACTTCAGGGTAACATTAACTCAGGAAATCACATAATGCCAGTATTTTGATATCAAAACTAATAAGCTGCTATTCCTCACTGTGGGACAGGATTGTGTTTACTCTCTGCTCACCAAGGCCTCTCTCTCCATGAAGAAGGGGCCTCCATGGTCCCATGCCACAGACACTGAAAGTGACAATCCCCAGGCTTACATGTGGCCCGCATGGAACGTTTGATTTTGTGTCATATTCTCTAGTATTCTTTACCTCAGAATGCTAGATTTTTGTCTCTTCCTGAGTCCAGCTCTGAGTCCGTCCCCACAGTCCCTGGCACCCTCTGTACTCACATGCCCCATTGGCTTCCTTCATGTCTACTTGTCTGCCTGGTGCCTCCTGTTGTTTTGGTTCTCTGCCTGTGCTCTGGAGAGTCTTTAACCTCACCATGTGTTACTTAAATCAAAGTTCCATATGTTCCTCTGTACTGAGAGACTTACAGAACACAGACTCGGCATTCCAGTCCGAATTCTGGTTTCCAGAGCTATCAGAAAAGGTCACATGTCACAAACAAAGGAGATTCCCGAACTCCATCTTGATAATTCTGGATTAGCTTAAATATTAACTTGTCAATTCAAAATACGAGATAAATGAGCTTTCCTCATCCTTCCTCACTTGTAAACGCTTACAGCAGCAAAGGGCAAAAACAATGTTTGGACGAGTTGTGGCAAAGAAAGTTTCGGTCAAGCCAAGAAAACGAGCACGCTAGGCATACTGCGGTGATGCCATAGTCCTGTCCCGCTGGTGGAGGTGGGTTTGTACGTTTAGGTAAGCACGTCCTCATCACCGTGCAAAGAAGTTACGGTCCCCGACAAGACTCATAATAGTTATGCATATAAAGCACCTGTCGTGGAAAGGCACTGGATCTGCTGGCCCAGAATCCTGGACACAGGGCCTCTCCTGAGCCTTTTTAAGCAGGTGACAAATGGCCTGCTTGGTGAGCATGAACGTTTATGCACCAAAAAGGGTTTTTAAATTGGTATCTGTGGTAATCCCTCTGAATCTCTTGGAATTACCCACAGAATTTGTACAAGATTTTTTTCTAGACTTAAGTATCCAGAGTTTTCTCCAGGCTCTCAAGGGCAATCTTCTTTTTAAAAGATTTTTTATGTTTAAAACAGTTTTTTAAAGAACTTACTTATTTGACAGAGAGAGAGAGACAGCGAACGCAAGTGGGGAGCAGAGGCAGAGGAAGAAGCAGGCTCCCCGCTGAGCAGGGAGGCCAATGTGGGGCTCGATCCTGGGACTCTATCCCATGACCCGAGCCGAAGGCCGCGCTTCGCCGACTCAGCCCCCAGGCGCCCCTCCAGGTCCATCTTCTTCAAAATGTGCTCCACAGAATACTCATATCTTTATCACTGAGAGTTTCATAAAATGAAGGGCCCTGGGGTCCTCCCAGGACAGGATCCCTGAGGCGGAGCTCCAGATCTGCATTTCCATCAACGGCCCTTACGGATCCTCGCCCGAACGTTAGAATGGCCTCGGCACGCACACATGCGCACGGGCACCCCCGCACCCAAACCAACCCGTGCAGCTGTGTCTGCAACTGCCCGTAATTCAATTAAAAACAAAAAGTAGTGGGCGATGATTTACAAAGAAGCAATCCCACAGAGGGCTCCAATCAAGACAGCTCAAATATATCGCTCTCCGGCAGTCTGTTTGGGTCCAAGGGTAAAATGGAAACCAGCCGGGGGATTTATGGACTGCACGTCCTTCAGACAATCCTCCATAAATATAATTTCTCCCCACTGGGCATTTCAGCAGGATTAGAAAACAGAATTCAAGGTTTTCTCCACTGACAAGAACCTGTAGGCCAGAAATTCAGTGTCTCAACTAAGGACAAAGCTGTGTGATTTGTTGATCAGCTGGGCCGAGGGCAGGATTAAGATTTTATTCTCTTCTTTCTGAGAACCCTGCCCAGCTGCACGGTCGCTAGCCCCCGGTGCCAGGGCGGGCCGCCGGTCCGGGCTGCGGTCGGGGATAGCCTAGCCAGGTCTGAAATGAGAACCGTAACCGGCAATCCCAGGGCTCAGGGGCCGGGCCGGGCTGCTAGGTCCCTCTGCAGGGGAGGGTGCCAGGAGCACCCACGTGTGAGGCTCCAGGCACCCACCCAGCAGCTGCTGCTTTGGCAAAGATGACTACGGCTCACTCGCTGGGCCCCGTCTGGGGGCGGCGGGCGGGGGTCCCGCGGCAGCCCCCTGTCCTGCTGGGCCCTTCCACGCTGCCTCTTCTGCACCTGCCGGTCCTGCGCGCGGTGCTGAGGACACCTCCCTTCCTGATCATCCCACGTGCCCTTGTCACCCTGTCTCTCGTGCAGCCACAGCAGACAGAAGACTGAACCGTGCTCCGTGCAGAAGTGAAGGTACGCGTGCGCACCCCCGTCTCCCTCTCTGGGGCAGGCACTGCGGCTCTACCCACCACAGCCCTGCTGCGTGCTGGAGTCTCCAGGCCCTCCTGCGGGCCCTCCCAGCGCTGAGAATCAGACGCGGCCGCCACGGGAGGAGGAAGCCCACGGGCTTTATTTGTCCCCGGGAAGGAGGTAAGCGCCAGCACGGCGCCTGGGGGCTCCCCGGCCAGGGACTCTGTGCCCGCGTGCAGCCCACACCCTCACACGAGTCTTCACCTCACGGAGCCCCACGGGGGTGCGGCTGGTGGGTCACATCATCCGGGTCTCAGCCTGTGTGAACGCGAGGGTATGTGTCCCTCACAAGCTCCGTCCAACAGAAGGAGAAATGGGATCGCGGTGTCTGACTATGGCATAAACATAGTCTTCATGCAGCAAAGGAGGAATTATTTCTCAATACATTTTGTTCTGACGTCCGTGTTTCGGATGGATCTCAGTCGGGGCAGGGCCAGATGGTGCTGTGTCTTCTCGCTTACCCTGTCCTCGCTTCCTGCATTTCCTGCCACCGGCGAGCGGAGTATCTTCATTATGTTTTAAACAACTTTTGGAAAGACATTAGCAAAGGCGGGACGATAAAGCCTGAGTGGGTCTGTGATGTGCACAGGGGTCTCAGCAGGAAGGGCTGGGAGGGCGCAGTGTACCGCGCGGCTGGCCGCCCTCCCCACGGCGCCTGCCCACAAAACAGCCGCTTCCTCGCAGCCGCTGGGTGGGGGGTCTGTCGAAGCGCACGCGAGACGTTTCCTGTGACCTTGGGGGCCATGCGGCCTGCTCCCTTTTCCTGCGGGTCATCGTACGACCTGGGGAGCCTAAACCCGTTTACAGAGTTCACCCCAACTGGCCGCCCGCGCGCGAGCCCCCCTGGTGAGAACCGTGCGTGTCTCCCGAGGCTGGTACTGCCTTTGTCACTGGCGACCCGGGGAAATGTGGCTCCGCCAGGTTGCGGGCGCAGGACAGCTCAGAGGGTTGGGGTAACAAGGAGGCGACCAGGACCCCGATGCAGGAATGTGGGCTTTGTCGCCCCACAGACCTGGACAGCACCTGCTCGAACGATGACCCTGCCGCACCCGCGGGCTCCTGACACCTTACATTTGGGGAGCTCTCCTGACCTCGGCCTGGGCGCCATCTCCCTGGGCCCCCCGCCCTTGCTGGCAGGGCTCTGTTCCCCATGGCGTGGGGCTGCAGCCTCGGAGGCTCTCCCGGCCTCCCCCACCTCCTCTCAGTAGCCCCAGGGGCCTCAGCCCAGCAAGAAGGCGGGCGTTCATTGCACCCGGGCACACTTCCCAGCACCCGCAGGGATTTCGTGGACATTCTCAAGCGTCGTTACTTGCGTGCCCTCCATCTGGCAGGTCTCTGTGCGGACCCCGAGGCAGGTGCTGGGGCTGTGTAGTGTGTGCGGCCGTGGCCGGGCGGGGCAGCGGACCTCTCCACGCACATGGTGCTCACGGGCTGGGGTGTGCTGGTCACGGGACCCTTTGGGGCCCAGCTGCAGGGCTGGGCCGTCCCATCCACAGTGCTGGAAGCAGTCCGGGGACAAGCCGAGAAAAAACGGCACTGAAGCTTCATTTTTCAATAACTAGAATACTCTTTCAGATATTTTTCTGTTTATTTTTGCTGCTTGGTCAGAAGATGTTAGGACGTCACAGTCTCATGTTGCGCCCAACATTTTTTTTAAAGTTGTGCTGGAGGGACGCCTGGGGGGCTCAGTTGGTTAAGCGGCTGCCTTCGGCTCAGGTCATGATCCCAGCGTCCTGGGATCGAGTCCCACATCGGGCTCCTTGCTCGGCAGGGAGCCTGCTTCTCCCTCTGCCTCTGCCTGCCTCTCTGTCTGCCTGTGCTCGCTCTCCCTCTCTCTAACAAATAAATAAAATCTTTAAAAAAAATAAAGTTGTGCTGAACTCTGCGATCTCTGAGTCCTGGAGCCACATCCACAGACCCACACACACAAGGACACACCACAGCATTGCCCTGCACAGCGCGGGGCCTGCCTAGTTCACCTTAACCGTGCTCTGTAGCTTCGGAAAGTCTGTCAGTGACAGTAAAGCTGACAAGGGCCACAGCCAGGAAGGGAAGAACGTGCAAGGAATGTTGACGTCAGTCTTCCTCCCCTGTCTCCCTCCCTTCCTCCCTCCATCCTTCCTTCCTCCCTCCATCCTTCCTTTCTCCCTCCTTCCTTCTCTCCTCCTCCCTCCCTTTCCCTCTTTTCCTTCCTTCCTTTCTCCCCTTGTTTCTCTTTCTTCCTTTTTTCTAAATAACTTTATTCACAAATAACTTGACTGCTACCTCTCCTCTCCAGGAAGTTTCTGGGTTGGGTGGCAGAGTCGCAGGGGGTTGGGTGGGTAGGTGGCCTCCCCACGCCCCACGGCCTGTCACCCCCACCCCACACACTGAAGAGCCCGCCGGGCCCACAGTGGAGCCCAGCACCCCCGGCACCACCGGGCCCTGCTGCCTGCTTCCTACCGTCTGTTGCAGCAGAAAGCTTCTTTTATTAAACAAACCCACACTCTCCTCTTTGATCTCCTTCCGTATGTGTGTGGAATGGTTAAAAAAAAAAGGTAATAAATAAATTTTAAATTTAATCCTTTTTCATGACTTCTCATCCCTGGTATCAAAATCAGGACAGGGTCCACAGTCTGATAATTATCTAATTATTCCCTGTTTCTTGTTTTACGACCTTGGTCTGATAATCGGTGCGGCCGTGTCTTTAGGTAAAATCGTGCGTGGTGAGACTATTAGGTCTGGTGCTTGTCTGCCGTGAGGGCCCTTTAGAAAATCTTTCTAAAATAAATAATGAGTGAATGAATGGTGTAGGCTACAGGTCAGGAAGAAATTAGTGACACATGGATTTGTTTATGAAAGTTTGAGGTTGGTCGTGTGGCTCATTTCAAGTTCACCTCTGACAACTGTTCTGAAATGGAGGAACTTTGGCCACAGATTTGTGATTTCTTGGGGGAAATGCTAGGATGTTTCACAGAAGCTCCAGAGGGCCAAGAGTCAGGTTTGGGTCCAGTCCCTCCGTCCTCTGTGAACCTGAGGCCAGCCGCCCTTCCCAGGTCCCAACCACAGTCATT
Organism: Taxidea taxus jeffersonii; assembly: GCA_003697995.1. NCBI lineage: Eukaryota > Metazoa > Chordata > Mammalia > Carnivora > Mustelidae > Taxidea > Taxidea taxus. The sequence continues at coordinate 6,936 of RCUC01130329.1, forward strand.
CGGGTGTGGCCTTCTAGAACATTCTCGGAGCCCCTGTGGGTCCCCTGGTGGCCTCACGTGGCTCCAGGTTTCCCCATGGCTATGTCCATCTCACAAAAGAAGAAGGTCCACCTTGGGAGGAGGGAAGGTTGCCATCAAGTATGAGAGACAGGGGTGCCGCTGACCTCTGAAGCCCAACAGTCGCAGGGTGCTGGCGAGAGGCGGAGACCGCGATGGGGCCCGCGGGAGCGGCACCTGCTGGTGAGCGGGGGGCCGGGAACGTGGCGAGCGGCGGCGTTCTGGGGTCTCTAGAAGGCCAGCACTGGGTTCGACTCTGCGCCTTCTGCCCCGCCGCCCAGCCGGGGCTCGCTCTCCTGACCCAGGCAGATTTTGTTCTTGGGCCTTGACCAGGAGCATTAACCCGACATGTGCCCCACGTGGGGTCGGAGTGTCTCCCACCGCCGTGAGCGCTGGGTTTTCGGCATCAGGGTTAGAATCTAGGAATGCGCTTTGCAGTCAGGGCTCAGCCGGTGGGCTGCTGGGACACCGCTGCGCTCGGGCTCTTTCCTGGCCCCATGGTGAGCTGGCCCGGATGTGGGGGGACGCGGGGACTTCTCCGACGCAGTGACTGTCCGTGCCAGGCCTGCAGCCTGCTGGGAGTGGGGGACGGCAGGTGCCGTCGCTTGGTGGACACGCAGCCCTCCCGGCCCGGGTGTGTGGCGAACCAGTGGGGAGAAGGGCTGGAGCACTCAGGCTCTCTAATCTGGGAGCGTTCGCTCCAGGCTCCAGAATTTACAGGTCGTGTGATCTTGGGCAAGCTGCGTGCTGTTGCCTGACTTCATGGGCACATCCGACCACGGACACAAGCCCGTGCGACCTCCGCCCGCCCACCACGCATGGCAGCCCAAGGCCATTGCCCTTGAGGATGCTGCCGACGTCTGGTCAGTTGAGCCCCTTTGAGGGGAGGCTACGTGCCAGATGCCATGCCGGTGATCACGCTTCCTTCCAGCTCCCGGAACAGCGTCCTGTGTCCCCACCATCCACATCACCTTTGACGATGGCGTGGCACAGACGAGCGGGTCGAGTCAGAGACCGTGTGACTCCTGGCTTGGATAAGACCCATGACCATTGCTCCCTGGGGCCCTCGTCTGGCCCGGACGGAAGAGGGGACGTGGCACACATCCCTCGTACGCTTGTTTCCAGACCCACACGGAACCCCGTGTGGTAATCTGAACACGCCACATGCATGGTGATCTCAGGAGGGGCCACACTGGTTGTGCTGGTCACTGAGAAATCCAAGTGGATAGTAGGGGTTGTGAGAAGTGCCAGTGGTCCTCAAAGCCCACCCGTAGTTGGTCCGAGCCCCTCCAAGGGCCGTGCCCTCCCCTCCGCCTTCAGGCGCGGTAGACGTCTGATCCTATCTCTGCAGAGCCCGGGGGAGCGCCGGCATTTCAAGAAGAGAGTCTATAAATAGCCAGCATTTCTGGGCGTCCCTCGAGGAGCTAGGTCTATAAAGACCCCGATAATTGCGCTTGTTTCCTCCTTTTATTGCGTGCCATGCATCGGGTGATTAGTGTGTTTTTCGGGCTAATGGCAACACTATCTTGAACGAAAATGCCATTCCTGGATAAAATGATGCATCTCCTCGACTCCACCAGTAAACACATCCCATCGGGGGGTCGCTAATATGCTTTTATGACCTCCCTGTCAGAGGGTACCATCACCATGCTTGATAAACTCTTCTTTTGGGGCTTCCTTTTAATTTTATTTTTTATGCAATCATGGGAGACCATAACCCATAAATTTGGCCTGATGCTCTCTCACTATTAACTAATCCTGAAGCAGCCCTCTGGGGTCCGGCAGGCACAAACCCGTCGGAGGATGAGCGTGGGATGTTGGAAATGATATCTGCCCTGGGACGGAGGCTTAAAGACCGAGCCGCTACTGTTGTCTTTGCCATCCGATCCACAACTCGACTAAATGTCATTTAGTCGAAGTGCCGGATTCTGCAGGATTTGCAGATGGGATTGCTTGTGTTTAATAAATTCATTGACTCACAGAAGAGGTATTAGATTGTTTGCTAGAGAAAAGGATGTGTCAGGGGCACCAGACTGCTGATGGGCTGTTTCTCATTAGGTCCGTGCAGGCTCCAAAGTGCTCAGATCCAAATTAAGCTCCAGAGCCCTTTTGGAAAACACTGAAACAGCTGTGTGATGGGGAGTGGAGTTTCAATGTGGTCCCCAATCAGGGGCATCGCCGAGGCCCGGCCGCGAGCTGGACCCGCAGGTGTGGCCGTATGCCTTATCGGGGGCCTTTCACGTGATCCCACGGGGGTCGCTCCCAGGCTCCCACCCTGAAAGCCCCACGTGCAGGGGCTGTTTCTGAGGACAGTTTTCAGCCTCCGAGAACAATTACCCACAAACAATTCTTTTCAAAGTAAAACTGAAATTTAAGAGACATTGGAAGCTAACTGTGGGAGTTGTTTCCTTTTTGAATTTCATATTTATCTACCTGGAGATCTGGGGAGAAGAAGGCCAGAATCGATGGCACCTTGAACCCCTCACGGTTCTGTTGTAATTATTGCTAATCTCGGATCGATGGCTCCCCCCTGCAGTCACTCCATCACTGGGATTGAAGCTAAATCGGCACCAGGACGCTAAAGCCTTCTGTCGTGAAGTCAGTGATAATCAAATCTCATTTTACAAGGAACTCTCAATTCCAAGGTATTTTTTTTTCTTTTGCCTGTTTTGCTCCACTTGCTTGCGTGTGTCGCCTGGGGGCTGGCACAGGCACTGGGTAGGTGCACGTAGAGTCCTGGCCAATGCTAAGCTGAGCAATTTCCGCACGCAGATCCCTAACAGGAATGTGTTCTTGTGAATCCAGCAAGCATTGACGGAGCGTCTAGCCTGTGGGAGGCTTTGTTCTCGTGCTCCGAAGGAACAGTGGACAAAAGGGAAGGAATCTCTTTCCTCATGTGGCTTTCGTTCCGGGTGGAAGATGCAGACTACACGCGTGTGCACACGTGTGCATGCGTGTGCGGTCAGTCCTCTGGAGGACGGGGTGGGGGGCTTGCTGGGGGGCTGGCACGCTGTGGCCCAGTGGGACACACATGAGCACTGATGGGCCGCTAACACGGGGGCTGCGAGGCCGTCTACCCACGTGCACCTGCGCCAGCTGCTGCACTTCCCAGCCGCTGAACGTGGTCGTTGCCTCTCCTGGGGGCACTGTGAAGCTCAGCCTGGGCGCTGCTTCGGGAGAGATGAGGGTCCTGTGACGTTACCTACAGGGTTGGGATTTTAGTCCAAGAGCACGAGATCTGATGATTTGACAACCCTGTCTTGGGGCAGACGGCCCTTTCCCACTCCCTCCCGAGACCCTGCGGCGGACTGGAACAGTGGGCTGTCCGGACACACGTGGGGGGCTTTCGTGTTTTCAAGCAAATGAGGTGGGCTGGGCCCCCATCTCCTCACACGGGATCATTGCTGGCCTGCGTGGTACCAGCACCGAGCTGTCTATGTGGCAGGCGCTCAGCCAAGAGTCCCTGAATCGGATTCCCCTACAGCTAGCCTGCCGTTTCCTGGAGCGTTTACCAGTTCTAACGCACCTGTTTCATCTTGAGCTGCGGGCAGTCCGTCGTTAACCTACATTCCTCTACACGCACACGCGGGGACAGGCCTGTGGTTGCGTGATTTTGCATGCGTGTCGGATGGACATCAAGCCTGTCTCCTGAGCTGGCATCCCTTGGAGGCCACTCTGGCACGATGGCCTAGCCCGGCGGCCTTTCTTGTCTGTCCTGCCCATGTGTCTGGGAGCCTGGCCACTCCGGGGCTGGTTTTCAAGCTGCCGGAGAGTCCTTCGCTGTGAGGCACCTGCCTGGGATGGTGGGGAGCCCTGGTTACTGTGTGTGGAGCCACAGGCCCGTCCCCTGGGTTTGGGGCAGGCCTGGCAAACAGAGCGTGATGGCTTGTGACACGTCCTTGAGCATCAGCACTCGGAAGCGGGTGACTCTGGGCAGATGGATGGATCTGCTTGGAGGGCATGGTTTTATCAAGACTGAGAAGTCCCAGACGGTCAGGTTCCCTGACTTCGCCTGCAGAGGGCTTCCGGGTTATCGTGAAAACCCTTAACTCGAGTGTAGTTTGGGTGCTCCGTCTCCTTCTGGCTTCCTCGTCACCTCCCCTTCTTTGATCCCAGAGGCCTGTTCGCGTTACAGTCCTCTTGGCTGATAGGGTGTGTAAGCCAGCCGGGAAAAACACAGCGATACGTAGAAATGTGTGTGTTGGATGTTCACAAGGATGGAGTTATCATTTTGGGGAACAGGGACTCCAGCGAACGTGTGTCTGTATAGCTCTTTCTAACAACCATTAACTCTCAACTGCTTTTCAATTAAATGCATAAGAAATGAGCTTGGAATTTTAATGTCTCTTGACGACCATGTGATACAGAATATGTGTTTGTAGTGCCCGGACAGTGTTCCAGGTAATGCTCCCGCTTGGTGGAATACCGTCCCGGGCTGGGCCAGCGCCACCCAGCGACCTTTCTGCAGTCCCCGGGAATGTTCTGGACTGCCCCATCCACTATGGCGGCCACAGCCGTTCCTGGCGATGGAGCACGTGCCCCGGGGCTGGTCAGGCTGAGAAACCGGACTTTAAATTTTAATACTGAATTTCGGTCCCACTTGAGGAGCCACGTGTGGCTAATAGCTACCCCCATTAGAGCAGGATCTAAGAGTATCGTAGGAGGTGCCGTCCGAGGAGATTACGGCCGCAGCTGAAAAAGCCGGGGGCTCGTCAGAGACACGGCAGCGGCGGTGAACTTGCAGCTTCCGGAGGAGGAGGGGGATGGGAGGAGCTCCGGGCTCTGAGCCTGCGGGAGGGCTGGAGGCACCCGCCTTCTCCAGGGAGCAGGGGCACGGCCAGCGACCCACCTGCGTGCTCCCACCACTGGAGGCTGTCTGATGGGTGTCCTGGACGCCCCCAGAGCGTTGCAGGGCCCGTGGAGTCAGGTAGGACACCCAGTCGGCTGCCGCCGCCAGGGACAGCTGCACCCCCTCACACGTGCCAGGCTCTTTGGCTGCAGTGGCGAAAACCACGTCACAAACAGTGAGGCCACCCTTCCAAGGTCGCTGAACAGCTGAGACACGAGCTGATGTGGACCCTGCAAGCTGGAGAGCTTGAGGAAGCAAGACAGCGTCCCAGGCTCCCGGATGCTCCTGTGGGGGAAGGGGAGGCTGGGCGCACCCGCCCACCCCTGCAGCCAGGGTCACCGGGTGCCCGAGGAGAACGTGACCTGAGACCCACAGATGGGGTATCCAGACTCTGGAGGACTCAGGGGGCAGCCAGGCACTAACTGTAGAGATGACCCTGTGCTCACTTAGCGCCTTCGTGAATGGATTCTCCCTGACTCGCCAGGACGTGACCTCACCCCTGCGCCTCCTCCTGGTTCCTGCCCGCCGTGTGCCCAGGCCCGTTCCCTGCTGTGGGGGAGAGTCTGGGCCAGCCTCCGACTGGGTGGTCCAAACCCAAGCCGACCTCCACACTGGCGTCCCTGCTGTGTAGACAGTCGGTGCGCTGGCCGTAGTCTCACCGGTCCCGCAGGTGAGAGGAGAGAGCCTATTTTTGCACCCACACTGCTTTGCCGGGGCTGTCCCCTTGTGCCGGGGGTGGCCATCGGCTGAGAACCAAGGGCAGCTGGTGGTCGGACACCCAGGTGTGTCCCGCACTAAAGTCCCACTTCCCCAGAAGGACTGACTCCAGGGTGCAAGGGGCTGTCTGGCCCGAGGCTGTGCCCGTCTCCCTGCCCTCACTCCAAATAAAGCCCCCCCCCCCCCCCCTCCCGGAGAAGCTGCTCCCGCGGCCGACAGACCAAGGCAGCCCGCGGAGGTCTTTGATGGCTGTGACAGCTGTGTCCGATAACCGCTGGTGCAGCAGGTCCCCGTGGTCCTTGCCAATGGGGCTGCTGGGCTTCCCCGCCCGCTGAAGGAACCATCTCCATTAGGAAATTTCAAATTCAAAGTTTGAGGCCGCTGCTCTGAGTGAGGGACAGATAATGTCACTCAGACACTGTCCTTTGAAGTCACCCTTGCTTTCTCTGCTGTCCTTTTCTGGAAGATGGCAGTATTTTCTGAAATGGTGAATAGGACAGGAAATGGTTCTCATTCATCTTTCTCCGTCAGATCATTTAAGCAAATTAATATCAAAGAGCCAATTTTCTTGCCTTCTTTGTGTTCTTGCTAAAAGCAAGGAGAGGTAGAGAAATCTTGGGATGCTGTAATTTTGTCGGGGAGAAGCAGTCACGGAAGCCGGTGACATCAGCCGAAGTCCCGCTGCGTGTGAGTGTGGTTCCGGCCGGTGTTTGGTAGGTCAGCTCTCAGCAGGGGCAGGGGCGCTGGGACCCTCTCACTCTGCGTGGATTGGAAGTTACGTTTCTACACTTACTATTTCCCTCCCTGATTCTCCTGGTCTCTTGGCCTCCTGGCTGTGCTAATGCCACAGCTGTGTCGGGATGTCTGCATGTGGGGCCAGGAACCCAGAGTAGCCACGAGACCCCGTCTGAGCGCCAGCTGTGTGACCGCCAAACAGGATGGCCTCGGGTCTCCGTTCCCCGGCCGAATCACCGGCACGCAGCTCTGCGAGGCGCAGTCCCCCTACAACTCCAGCTCCCGCAGGGAGCTCCGAGCCCCCAGCGGCGGGAGCTCCCCAAGTCCCCCCCTGCGAGTGATGGATGGACAACTCAGCGGGTGGAACGCAGTCAGTACTGCGAAGTTTGTGTCTAAAGGACCAGCCCATTAAAAAAAGTATCCTAGCAGAGAAATGGTGGATCCTGGATTCTTTTAGGCAGGTCAGAAAACACCCTGCTCATGGCCTTTGGAAACTCAGTCCCTCTAATGGTTTTTTTTTTTAAAGATTTTATTTATTTATTTGACAGACAGAGATCACAAGTAGGCAGAGAGGCAGGCAGAGAGAGAGGAGGAAGCAGGCTCCCCGCTGAGCAGAGAGCCCGATGTGGGGCTCGATCCCAGGACCCTGGGATCATGACCCGAGCCGAAGGCAGAGGCTTTAACCCACGGAGCCACCCAGGCGCCCCTCTAATGTTTTTTTTTTTAAAGACTTATTTATTTGAGAGAAAGAGAGAGAGAGGGCATGAGCAGGAGAGGGAGAGGGAGAGAGAGTCCCAAGCAGACTCCCCACTGAGTCTTGGCTCGATCCCAAACCCTGAGATAATGACCTGAGCCAGAGCCAAGAGCTGAATGCTTCACCGGCCAAGCCACACCACCGCCCTGAAACTCAGTCCCTCTTAACCTGAAGCAGTGGTTCAGAGAGATGAAGTCGCGTAGTGGTCATTTACCTGCTGCGTAATTTTACCACAGTCCTTACTCCGACATAAGAAGTAAGACCCTGGATGCTTTATTCGAATCCAGCCCAAGTGATGTTTTGAGTCATTCAGTGGTTGCTCTAAACTGTACTGTAAGATCTGTGCCCACCGGGTTGTGCCACGCTGGGGAGTGTAGGTTTGTTTACATTTCAGCACAGATCCCGCCAATACCGTGTTGTGCATGAATCTCCCTCCTGCTCTGACGGGATCTTCAGGTTAGGACCTGCGCATGCCTGGGTCTGAGAGCCCCGGAGGAGCCGTCTGAGACCGAGCCCCGGGGAGTGCCTGTTCCTCCAGTGCCCTGCTAGGACCCCCGACACCATCAGACGGCAGATGGGGCCCTCCCACCAGCCCAGTCTGCTGCTTTCGTCTCGGTGACTTTGCTGCTCTGGGGTCCATTAAGTCCTTGGCCCCGGACGACGCGTGTCCCGCAGCATTTGGGACTTTCCGTAGGACGTGAGTTAGCAAGGCCACAGATCCAATGGTGTTTCTGTCTTACGTAGGTTTGTAACTCTCTTCGTCCTTTATTCTCTTGAAAGAGAAGTTCTGGGATATTAACATAATGGCCACGTGGGCGGCCTTCTGCAAGCTGGCCCTGTCCTCGCGGAGGCCTAAACGTTAGTTGGTGTCAGTGCCCATGCTCCCTTTGACCCCAGAGTCTCACCTGGGAATGTCTCCCAAGAGAGTTACGGGTAAGGTCACACGGCACCTGTCCCCGAGCATTCACGCCAGCGCTTCCCACGGTACCGGGAGGTATTCGTGGAATACGTATCCGACCGAAACTAAGGTTGTATCCCAACAAAGAGCTCGTGCCAAGTTCTCCCTTGGTAGTACGTTTACTCGGGACCTTTTATGTACTGTGTCGTGGATGGAAATTCAAATGCTGAATGGTGCCCACCCTCTGTTTCTCTTTTGTAATGACTTCGAGTACACGTGTTTGCATAAGACACGTATCTGGAAGGACGTACACCCACGATGACAAAAATACTTGTGTCTGGTTGGTGGGGTTGGGAGTGATTTTTCAGTTTGGTTTTTAGTATCTGTATGAATTATCTGGATTTTCACCGTGAGCATACGTTATTATGTTTTTAAAGACAAATACAAAGCTAAATACAGAGAAGAAAGAACATGGGTCCTTGTCTTTTCCAACACACATTAACGAGTAGGTCACCTGCTGACCAACGGGTGACGAGAGCCTCTGTCCCTCGCCAAGCCTACGCCCTCCTTCCCACGTTTCCACGCAGAGAGCCAAGAACTGCCCTCCTCAGCGGGCTGCCGTGTGGCCGAGCGGCTAGGCTGGGACGCCACGTGAGTCTTACCTACATTCACTTTGCCTGACATAGGGCACTTCCTCAGGAAGCAAGGGAAAGGAAAACTACTTCCTACGTTCCTGGGTGATGGGCTTCTTGGGATTTCTCAGTGGAGGACACCGTTTTCTGCATGATGACGACATCAGACGAAGCTTACGTACTGGTACATATGTAGACACATACATACATGTTGGCTACATGTATGGCACTAAAGCGCACCCTTTCTACATGGTTCTTTGACCTTTTCTGTTCCTGAGGGTAACGCAAGACCATGATTTAAACTGGAAGGTTTCATCTGGCAGAACACACTTGAGAAGCATGGAATGAGTGCGTCCTGGTCTAGCTCTGCCGTCTTCCGTGATTTTGACTGTGACGGTCAGAGCGGCACAGAGTCTCGCCCCTGGGGATCTCGGTACTGCAGGTCAGATGTGCTCAGTGGGTAGAGACTGGGGACCCTGAGTTGTGACGACTGTAGGAAGTGCATGGGGGTCCCATAAACCGTGCCTGTTGTCACGCTCTACATGGAAATTGTGTGTGGCGTGACGGCGAGCTGTGTTGTGTGACGTGTGTGTCTCCCTTTTCGCCCCCCACGGTTTGTGGGTCCCACGTGGCAGCGGGATGCCATGGTGAAGGACAAGGCTTTAAAACCCCGCAGAGCGGCGTGGATCCTGACTCTGCTGCTAACAACCTGTACGATCTTGGATATCTTTTTCCAATCTCTGTAACTCTCTGTGGGTTTTTTCATGCATAATCCTTAGTTAAAAATGTCTACCCCGCAGGATGGTTGAGAAAAATCAAAGGAATGCTCGAAAACCACGCAGCCGCCTGGAGCAATTACACATGGTAATTACGCTGTCATTACCGGCGTTGAGACGGCTGCCGACGGTGCCTTTGCTGGAAGTCTGCGTGGAGTGCACCCAGGCCTGTCCTTTCTCAGGCTCCCGCTGGAAAGAGCCGGCGGCCACGCAGCTCACCGTTGTTGACCACCAACCTGCGTCCGCACAGAGGGCCAGGGTCTGGGAGCCTCAGCCGGCCGGGCAGCCGGGTAAGGTGTCTGAGCCCTGTCTGAGCCCCGGGACACGCAGAGGCAGGGAGAGGGGTTCTGCTGGTGTGTGGGTCTCTGTGTAAACCAGCGTCCACGGAAACATGGGTGGGACAGGACGTCCTGCTTGCCGCGGATCAGGACAGTTGGGCTCCCACAAGGCTCAAGCCCAAGGCCCGTCTGCTTCTATGACTGGCGTGACTTCCCTGCTTCTGTGTGTACTTGCTCTTCTCCTGTTGCTCTGTTTCCTTGGACGAGTTGGACTCTCAGGCTGGCCGGGACCCCCCGGTTTCCCTCTTTTCAGCTATTGTGTATTTCGTCTTCCTTCGAGCTGGTGCACGTTAGTTATGGAACGAGTGCATTTTTGGCCTGTTTCTCTGTGGCCCCTTTGGAGAATTTCCATTCTACCTGTCGGAACATTTATGCGTCGTGCCCAGAGGGGACGGTGTGCCCCACATTCACGCGGGGCTCCTCTCGGACGGCTCTGCACCTCCTCATGCCGCTGGTCCCGCGGTGTTTAGGACTCCTCACTCTTACTAGAGTGAGGATTATCATGTTATTGGTTATAAAGCCGTTAAGCTCTCTTTTCGGGTTTGTTTCAAATCCTGATCTCCCTGCACCAACCAGGGCTGGCTGGCAGCAGGCGGCAGGACAAAGGCAGAGGGGGCTGGCCACGGCTCGGCCTCCTCTCCGCCTGCGCTCAGCCCCCCTCCTGGCTGGGAGCCCGATTTCCATTAGCGGATCAATAAGGGACGGAATCTGAAGTCAGCCTCTTGGCTGTTCCTGACGGTTTCCGATGTGCGTTTCCTCCAGGGGAGAAGTACGGCAGCTCCGCGTGGGTCTCTGTTTAGGTATCTGATTTAGAACATGAAAATAATATTTCGTCGCAGAATCTTTAATTTTCTCGCGTGTAAGCAGAAAGGTGCTACAGATCCTACAGTCAAATGCCAGTGCGCTGGTGACTTGAGAAGGCCACAGCGCTTAGTGTGGGTGAGCGAGGGGGAGGCTCCCTGACTCCCTGGACTGCTCTGTCCTCCCACGAGGCCGGTCTCGGGACCTGCCTCGGCTTCTGTCTGGCCACCATCCTATCTGTGCCTATTGTTACCGGGGCCGGCATCGGGACCATACTCCGGTTCCGACATGCCGGCGGTGTGAAGCTCTGTGAACACAGGAATCGTGTCCCCCAAGTTACCAGTGGCCCTTTCCTTCCCAAGAACAACAGATGATGGCGGCAGGGATCACAGGAGCGGGGGCCAGATTCTTTGCTCTGGGGTGCCATACCCTCCGGAGCCCGGCTAGACCTCCTCACCCTCGTCCACCATCTTATTAGTGGAACCCCCGCCTCGCGCCACCTTCCCAGTCCTTCCGCAAACACCTGGCCTGCGAGTTAGAAGCTGCACCGAGCAGCTCCTGGGTTGTTCTGATGCTTTTGGGTTAATTGTTCGCCTGCCCCCGTTCATCCACTCACTCGTTTGTATTAAGGTTTTCCCTCAGTCATGCCGTACTCACTGTGTCTCAGACGGGGTCTGAGGAATACGGGGCTCGGGGACGGCTATGTGCATGGACAGGAGACAGAGATGACATGCAGACAGACGGCGGATGGCACATCCACAGGGCCACACCCTGGGGGAGGGCAGGGTTGTGCGAGAGGCCAGGGTCTGAGGCGCTGTCCAGTACAGTGGACGCACGGGGTGCAGGAGAGCCAGACCCGGCCCTGGGCTCTGCGCTGTCTCCACACTCAAGCCGGGCAGGTGTGTCCATGGTTCTGGGGTCACCAAGTCCCGGTCTAGCTGGGGCAGCAGTCACCCACTCCCCAGATTCAGAGCAAAGACACAAAATAAGACCCAAATTAGGAGGGTTCCTTAATCATCTCTCTTCCCACCACAAACATGCATCCATTTTCTTGGCTTTCTGGGCAATTTTTCAAAGCTGTTGGCATCCCAATTTTGAGTTTTCTCCAAGTTCCTCCAACTAAGCTGGATTATGGGTCAGCCAGACATCAGTGTGTTGAGCTCAGAGCCTAAAAGCTTTGGAGCAATGGATCTAATGAAAAATTTAATATCGCCCACTTCCTCTTTCTATTGCCTTTTTGTTTGGTTTCCACAGGAATCTATCTCTATGTTTGCTGTAGGCAGATGCTTTCTCATTCTCTTAGCCTTTGATTAAGAGGACAGCGCAGCAGGGTGATGCCCAGAGGAAGGTGGAGGGAAGGGGGTGGTAGTGTGTGTGTGCATGCGTGTGCATGCATGAGTGCATGTCTGTGCACGGGGACACACGTATGAGTGCATGTGTGCATATATGTAGGCATGCGCGCAAGCATGTGCATGCATGCCTGTGCACACGCAGGTCTGTGTGTACACACGTGGTGCGTGTAAGTATGTGCATGCGTGTGATCACGAGTGGGTGTGTGCATGCATGCACACACACGTGTGGAATCCATGTTCAGGCATGTGCACATGTGTACACGTGCAGGTATGTGTGCATGTGGGTGCGTGCATGCATGCATGATTGTGAGGTCCATGTGTAGGCATGTGTACATGTGGACGGGTGCACGTGTGAGTGCGTGCAGGTGTGCAGGCCTGTGTGCAGGTGTGCCCCTGTGTGCATGCGTGTGTGTGCGTGTGCATGCATATGTGTGGGCATGTGCAGGTGTGTGCTGTCTGTGTGTGTGCATGCATGTGCCCTTCTGTGAGGTGTGTGTGTGCTCTGGGGCCCTAGGAACCCCTGGCTATCCACGTGACAGGCAACGTGGAGTAGAATTCTGTGCTTACACTAGTATTCCCAGTCCCAGAATTTGCATTCTAGCTGAAATGAGACACAGAAAATAGAACAGTCAAATCTCGGTGTGAGCCTCAAGATTTAAAGATGATTTAGATGCACACGTGTGTAATGCTGTCCTCTTACCCCTCCGCTTCACAGCTGCCGGCCCACATACGGATGCGCCCGGGCCCTCACAACACAGTCAAAGTGACTTCTGGGAGGGCTGGGCCTCACCAGGACACGCATGTCAGGAAACCACCCCTGCAGACACTTCCTGTGCGGACGCTTGGGAGGAGGCAGCACCTGACTTCAACCGCTTCTTTCTCTTGGGTATTTTTGGGGGAGGCGGGCTTCCAGGTTCCACTTGTCATGTGTACACAGTCATGCCCTGAAGTTGTGGCGTCCTCACAATGGAAGCTGTGGCCTAAAGTCGTCAAATACCGCCTTTCCTTCAGAAATCTCAGAACTGCCTCTGGGGGGAAAAGCCTGAAGTCTGAAACTATCATGTCACTTTCCGTAATTCCTCCTGCTCCAAAACTGCTGGCACAGCCCATCCCTGTCTTGCGTCACTCACCGAGTGGTGCGCGTCCACGTTGCCATTCCAAGTATTTTAACAGCCCGACACATCGACCCCGATTCTGCCACGAACGCTTTTCCTGCTGTGGCTTCTGTTGAGCTCGAAGGAGCCGCGGAGGGCGCTGGTGAGGGAAGGCGGCCTCCGCGGCCCGGGGGCTCAGAGAGGCTGGGGGGCAGTGGGTGCTCGAGGGGAGATCACCGTCCTCGCACAGAGCCGGCCTCCTGGTCGGGGGAGGGTGGGAGGGAGCACCGGAAGGCAGTGCATGGGGAAGCGTGCATCTGCTGGAAAGGACAGGGACAAGAAGTCCCCGTCTGTGCACCTCACAGAGCATGAGGCTGATCTCCATCCCGCGGCCTCAGGCCGGCGGGCGGTCGTGAGCGCCTTGTGGGTGCAGAGCCGGGGAAGCAGGTGTCTCAGGGTTTCCTAGGGCCCCGCATCCCACAGAGGCTCCGCGATCAAACACAGGCTGCCACTCTGCTGTCCGCCCTGCCTATGACAGCACAAGTCCTGCGTTAGGAGCATCTGGAAACTTCTCATCTGCTTTTGTTCATGCTGATGTGAAAGGGAGGAACCACCTCCTTGTGGCTTTCAGAACAAACCCGCCTCAAACTTTTGGAACCTTCTGCATTTGGGGATAAGGACCACGTGGTGACCAAAGACATGAACCCCGTGCAACCCGCTGATTCTCCCGCTGCTGCCGCCACGAGCAAACCCCACAGAGCCAGAACACAGGGGCAGGCACCACGCCGTCCCCACCTTGCAGCACCCGCGCGTTTGCAGCGCTCTCACGAGGACGGTCCCAAGGCCTTTCATCTCACCACCCGCACGATGGACACGGACGCCGGAGGGATGAGGACTAGTGACTTATGTCACCGTGTGGGGGTGTCCGAACACTCCCTCACTGATTTCCGCTTGAAGTCATGCACACAAACAAATCTTCACCCCAACTAAACCCAGACCGACACCCCCCACGCGGCGGGCAAGAAGGACGCTGTTCCGTCATGAACGGGGCTGGTAACCGGGCCCGCCCGTGCACACGCGGGGGCCTGGTTGAGCGTGTCGTGTTGTGTGATGCTACTTCGTCTAGTCAAATGGGAGGAAGACGTTAGAATATTAGAATAATTTTCCTTCTGTTTGCTCAAGCATTTCACTAAAAGAGTGGGAGACTCTTGCTGCTGGGACATTTACGGTTGAGCTGGTGAAAACGTCAGCAAGGTCATGGAGGGGAGGGCATCCCTGCAGAAGCCTGGGGGAGTCAGGACCCTCTGCTCTCACGAATGTTCAGGGTCCGTCATTCCCGATGTGCGAATTAGGATTATTCACAAAGCTGGACTGCGTTGGACTGTACCTTGTACAACTCTGGAGAGAGTAGCGTGCCCAGCGGTGGATCTTTGCAGTAGGAGACGCGTTCACACCCCCAGCTCTGACGGCCCCACCGTCACTCCGATATTCTGGCCACAAAACCCCAAAATGCACACACAGCCTCTCACCAAATCCGCAGCACTGCCTGCCTCCGTCTGAGTGCAGAGGACCCCGCTCTCAGCCCTGAGTCTCGCTCTGCTCCCGTCATGGCAGGACACAGCGATGGCGCGTGCCGGGGGATTCAGACGCTCACTCCTCGAACCAGATTCTTTGACTGAGATCAAATGATGTGCCGTCCTTCCTGGATCCTTCCTGGATCCTTCCTGGAATCCACTTATGCCAATGCCTGGCCAAATTTCGTGGTTTCCCATATGTAGCTGATCCGCCCTTATAACGTGTGCAAACCAGCAAACCATCACTTTCCAAGTCCTTTCTACAAGTCAAGCACTGGGTTAAGGCTCACACGTGGGCTAAATTATTTCATCAATCACTGGCAATAACCCTACGAGGTCAATAATTTCATCCCCGGTATGTGGGTTAGTGAACTACGGCCCGGGTTTCGCGGTATTTATCCGTGGCCTTCAGGAAGTCCGCAGAGCTGGGATTGACTTTCCCCTTCACGGACCCAAGCTCCCCACTCTCAGCACTGGCCTGTGACTCTCTGCCCCTTGGCTGTGTGAGGTCTGTCCTTGGGCAGGAAACGCTCTTCATTATCAACACAGAGAGACGTTGCCCTTTTAAGTCAAGAGCAGGTCCACAGATGGTGCCATGAGGCACCAACAGCCTACAGGGGACACGGTCTTCCATCCCGCCTGGAAACAGGTGGAAACAGGAAACGGAACCCGGGGTGCCTGCGCTTGCTGCCTGCCTGGGATCCCCCGTCGGTGCCCCTTGAGCTGCAGAGGGACCGGCCCTGCTGGTTGCCTGTCTGCTCAGCTTGCTTCTGACTGGGGTCAGGTGCGCCCTGGGGCTTTCGAGACCGCACTGTCCGCTCCTTTGTGCTGCGGAGTGAGCTGCCTCGCAGCCCCCTCTCTCCCCGCAGTGCGCTCCCACTGAATCCCCCCGCGCCCCGCTGTGTTTCACCCTGTGCTGGGGGGCGAGGACCAAAGAAGGCAGGACTCTGGGGGTGCCCAGCTGCCTGGCCACCAGCACCCACCGCCCACCTGCCCACATCTGCCCGAATCCACCCTCTTGCCTTGGGGACTCGCCTGCCCTGAGCCCCCCTCCTTCCAGACAGAGCAGTGCCTGTCACCTCTCCCGTGCTCCCTCCACAACTACACCCTCCTCACCAGATTGCCAACCTTCTCAGGCCCTCCCACCTGTTATTTGACGGCCCCCAGATCAGCAGTTTCCATGGGGGAGGGGTCCCCCTCCAGGGAACATCTGACAATGCCTGCAGATGCATGCTGGTCACAATTCGGGGTGCCGCCTTCTCCCATCTCATGCTCGCCTGCCAACACATTCGTCCTCCTGGGCTGCCCTTCTCCGGACATCACTGGCCTCCTTCTTGACACCAGATGGCCCGGACACGGGTCAGACCTCATCTCACATCCTGCCACAGCTGTGCTCTGCTGAACCCGCGAACTGTCTCCCTGAAACACACCCCCTTGGTGGCCCACAGCTACCAGCCCTGCCCGGGCCCTGGCACAGCCCTGTCCTCCTCCTGGGTCCCTCTCCGATGTCTCTGGATTGGTCTGTCCGTCTCCATCTCCCAGGGAACAACACTGTCACTGGCCTCCTTGTTGGTCAGCCAGCTTAGAGGGACCCCAAACTGTGCTCCATGGCTCAGCTGTCCTGAAACTGGAGGCTGACACCCTTCCACCCCACGGTAGGATGACTTCCCAGCAGCACCTGCGGGGCCCCGTGCTTTCTACTTCCCCTGCTCGCTCTTGGCCCTGCTCCCCTGCTCCCTTGCTCGCCCCAAGGCCTGCTCCCCTGGCCCTGGGCCTCTGCGTGGCAGCACAGGCCTCTTCACCCCACGGAACCCTGCTCATCACTGGGTGTGGAACGTTGTCAGTTTCTGGAAGCCTGTGCTGAGCACCCCGATCCCCGGAGCAGGGGATCTCTGAGTACTCATCTCGTTACCATGACAGTTAAAGGCTGGCTCACCCCTTGCCTCCTGTGCTCAGGGCGAGCTCACGACATGCTCTGGGGCAGGGCCGTGCTCTGTGCAGTGTGACATTATGAATACCCACTAAGGGAAGGGGTGAGGAAGAGGCCCAGTCTTCCCGAGACAGCACACGTGGTTTTACAAATGTGTTCTCATGGGACAGAGCGCACAAGGAGGACGCTGTGTATCACACATTCCTCTGGGACCCTCAGGTGAGAGGCCGTTCACAAGACCGCTGAGTGCTCCGTGGGTGTCCAGCCATTGGCAGCTCCAAGGAGGAAGGCCCCCAGTCCAGCCCCAAATCAACGACGGTCTCAGACGTCCTAACCGGAATGCGCCGGGAAGCAGTCTCTTCCCGGAGCAGGAACCTCACCAGCCCAGGCGGCCACAACAGCCCTTCTGACTTGGGTTCTCCGCCGACGAGGGCAGACCCCCCGCACTCCTCGGCTGATTCCCGCCTCCACTTCAAGCTCCTCGCGGCACCCGTGCTTTCTGCGAGCTGTTTGCACAGAACATCACATCGTGTCTCAGGCTACGAACTTACATCAATGACTTTTGTGCCTGTGATTTGCATTAGAGCAAACATCCCCGGGCTGTGTCCCCGAAGAGTTCATTAGTAACGCTCCCACCTTCCTTCCGCAGGCGTTTTCTGATCCTGCCGGCCTGCCTCACCCCCAGGACAGACCAGCCTTGAGTGCATCGCCGATGCTCCATCGTCTCCCTCCGAGACACCAGGTGCGGCCCGAAGCCCCGTACTGCTCTTCCTCTTTCTAGAAGCCAACAAAACCAGGACTAGAAGTAACACCTTACCTTGCCACCCCAAAGCACAAGGGCCCGGTCTCCCCACACTATCTCCTGTTCTGATCGTGGATGATGGGTGGTCTCTGTGTCCCACTGAGAAATGTCCACGCTGTCATGCGTCCTGCTGGGGTCTCCTCCTTGTGACACCTTAACACACTGCCCCATGCGGGGTCCCTCATGGTAGTCTTAGGGGCAAATGAAGCAAGGAAACTCCCTGCCAGCTGTGCTTGTCCCCGTCCAAGTGCATTAGTCCGGCTCTCCTGAGAAACAAGGCCTCCTCACTTATGCATGTTTACTGCAAGAAGTCGGCTCACAGAACAGGGGCCTGAGAGGTCCTAGACTTACAGTCGGCCAGGAGACCAGGAGACCAGGAGAGTTTGGGTTTGGTTCTGGTCTGGATCTGAAGGCCAGGGGACCAATGCCCCAGCTCCAAGATAAGCAGGTGGGGAGAAGGAGTTCTTTCTTGTTCTGTCTTTGTTCTATTCAGGCCTTCAACTGATTGGACGGGACCCACCTGCACTGGGGAGGGCAGTCTGCTCTACTCAGCTCAAATTTAACCTCATCGGGGCACACCTCACAGAGGCATCCAGAAATAACGTTTCCCCAAATATCTGGGTACCCTGTGGCCCACTTAGGTTAACCCGGGAGATTTGTCATCATGAAAATTCCGGAGCTGTGCTGTGGTTCACGCACAACCCGTCAGAGGGTAGGAGCCCAGTGCAGGAGAGAAATGGAGCCACGGGAAGGGAGCATACAGGCCACGGCGCGGCAGGGAGAGAGCCAGATTGCGGGTGCCCGGGCGGTGGATGGGGCCTGCAGACTGAAGCCCCTTGGTGGGCCCCCGACATGCCCGGTGCCTCTTTCTCTAGTTTCGTGCTTTGCTTTAAGGTCTGCGCTTTGACACTGTGACAAGAGAGCCTCACGCGAAATCCTGGAACGTCGCTGGGCTTCCTTCAGTGCCTCTCAGTGCTCAGTACGAGGGCCATGTTGAATTACTACGGGGTCCTGGACGTCATCACAGGGCTCAGAGAGGGGGCAGGGGGCGTCCTGACCACTGCCCTGCAACCCCCAGGGCCCAGAGCACCTTCCACACACACGACTGGTGCCACAGGCTTGTTCCCATAAGGACTGGAGGAGCTGGCTGGGTCCTCAGGACCCATCAGGAGCTGTTTTGTGTCCTCATGGTGGCCCTGGGGTCCCCTGACACCCTCCCTGGCATGCAGAGCTGCTGGGTCACACCCACGTGGGGACAGTGCCCCGTTGGTGTGGACGAGTGAGCCCCTGCAGACCTGGGGAGCAGCACCCCGGTGGCAGCGTCTCCAGGGGCCCTCTCCCCCGTTCTGCCTCCCCAGTTCGCTGCCCCTCCAGTCTCCTGCCTGTTGTCTTCTTTTGCGTGTGGGAAGCGGAGATGCCTAGCACACGGGCCACAGACCACTTTTGTATGTCAGGGGTGACTCACAGAAAGAACTAGGTTAGTATGGCTGTTGGGGGACGGGCCTGGCCTCCCCCTCCAGGCACAGCTCCCCACGGGTCTGCCCTCTTCAGAGCCTACTGGGGTGTCCTCCCTGCCGTCCGTCCCAGCATCTGTCCCTGCGAGTGTGCCACCACAGCCCAGACCGCACTCTGCTCCACCCTGCGGAGCCCTCTGGCCGGGGTCCTCTGCTCCCTCCCCTCACTGGGCCCCCTGGGCCTTCCCTGCAATGGTGGAATGATCAGCCTCCGTCCGGGGCAGGGCAGGGGAATGGAACCGCGTGCCTGGGACGCACCTGCCTCCCGGAGGTGCTGATTCTCCGTGCTCGGCATTGGCAGCTTGGCATGTCTCTGGGGCGAGCTTGGCCAGGATCATGGGGCAGCCCCGCTCCTCTGTGTTTGGCCCCAGAGGTCCTGCGGTGCCTGGGGAGATCCCCGCAGACCCGCTCCCATGCCTGTTGCCCCACGACCACGAACAGCTAAAAGCTACCATTTCACGTGACGCTGTGGGCTCAAGCCAGCGACGGACCTTAGGTGTCCACCCGTGCCAACAGTCAGCCCCCGCGCTGTGGGGGTTTCGAGCAGGCCATCCCCGTCGTCCCGTTTCCTTTCTCCTTCGTGGCAGAAAGGAGACGGCTCTGGTGCCGGCCTGCGAGCTCACAGGTTTGCATCTTCAGTCAGTCGTCAGGCCACAAGCACACTCTTCCAAGAGGGGACACTCTGGGCCCTCACCCCTCCTGGGTGCGTCTGCCTGAAGCTGAGGGAGTCTTCGCTCTCCCAGGCTCTGGGCCTCGGTTCCCGGAGCCTGGGGAGGGTCCTAGCTGCGGGCGGTGCTGGACCATCCCTCTGAGCCAATACCTCCCCACCCTGGCCACAGGGCAAGGACACTCAGAAGCAGGTGCACAGTGTGTCCTGGGCAGCCTGCACACTCTCTTCCTGGATTGCTCACGTAGGACCCAAGGGTTGGGGGGCCACAGCCGCAGGCTCCCTAGAGCACAGACTGGACCACGGCTCCCGCAGAGACACAGGCCTGTCCCCACGAGACAGAGGCTGTGTTCTGCTGGCTCTTCTGTGAACCAGGGCCCCAGCTGCAGCCTCCGCTTTGGCCCGCATCCTCTGTGATTCGGATACTAACACGGCTCATGGTCTTGTGGTTTCTGTGCCCATATCCAAGGAGGGGACTGTGATGTTCAGAGAAGCCGCAGGACCCTGGGCCGCGTGTGGGAGCATGGACGGCATCTCCACGTGCCGCCGGTCTGAGCCCGTCCTGCGGTGAACGGGGAACGTCTCCAACCAACAGGGGAGGTCACCCGGTCCGTCAGGGAAACAAACAGAAAGTGAAGGGAGCGGGCACGGCGCTGCCATGGAACGAGGCAGCTGGGTTGGCTTAATTGTGCACAGTGGATGCAAAGCTGGGTCTCGCTGGGGTCCTCACGGACTGTGCCACGTAGACCTCGCTGGGAGCGCCACGCTCCTGGCACAGAAGAGCCCGGAAGAGCCCGGAGGTGAGAAATGCACATAAACACACAAACGTGTGCCCCTCCCCTGTCTCTTCGGGTCACTCGCCCCAAACTCTGCCCTGCCGGGGACTCCCTCCTTGCTGACAACAAGCTGGGGAGACAACCACATCGCCCAGACCGACGGATGGCTGTGGCCATCTGGGGCTGGGCTGGTTTTGAGTAAGTTTGGGGTGTGGTGTTTGGGTCACGGGAGGACGCTCGTGGTCTGTGCATGGAATTCAGGCAGAGAGAAGGTGGGCCCCAAGGTCAGCAATGCGAGCATCTCCCTGCAGAGAGGCCGATGGACGTCTGGGAGGGGGCGAGCGGCCTGTGCCCTCCAGCCTGCCCTGAGCCTGCCCCGAGCCTGCCCCAAGCCTGCCCTGAGCCTGCCCTGAGCACTACCTACGCCTGACTGCGTCCTCCTGGGCTCCAGATCCACTGCCTGCCCAGGCCGGGCCACCCCTTGCCACCTTCCCTGCTCCCGGCCCGCTAGCCGCACACAGCCCCGCCCTCGTGGGGATTCTGTGTACCTTCTAGTCGGAGCACAGCCCGGCTCCCCTCCCGGGGGCCTTCCAGGCTGGGGGCTGCTCCTGGGGCAGGATGCGAGGACCGGCCGTGTCCAGTGAGGCGCCTGCCTTCAGCTGCATGGCCCGACCCCTCAGAGAGTGCTCCCCGTCCTGTCTCGCTCCGTGATCCCGGAGGGAGGACATGCTGGCTTATCAGGGCAAAGAGCTCACGCTCGGAGTGGACTCTGAGTGGAGGGGAAGCCACCCCACGAGGACGGACACCATGGCCTTCCTCAGCGAGGCCTGCTTCTGTGAGGTTCTCGGCTAAATCCCTTCAGGGCAAAGTGGTGCGCTGGGTTGGAGTCTGACCCGGCGTCCTCGCTGGGACTTGGTGACGGCTCCCCTGGGTGTCCTGAACTTGGTGAGCCTGGCGGGGGCGACCCCTGCGCCCGGTTCCATTCTGTAAGCTCCAAAGGCCAAGGGCCTGAACCCCTTCCCTCCAGGGATGGGGGGTCACGTCGGAACAAGAGCTCCACTAGCTCAGAACGCGCCTGCTCACACGTGTCACCAGGGCCCCGGGGCCGGCCCATCTGCTGTGCCGCACAGGACAGGACAGGCCCCCGGGAAAGGCCGGGCTGTGGCCCCACACTTCCCTCAGATCCGAACTCCAGCAGTGAGGAATGGAAGCGAACGGTTCTTTAGGAGGAAATGACCGGCTGCTAGTGGCTTCGGGGGCACTTGGCCTGCAGGTCACGGAGGCCTTTAACCCGGTGGGGGGCGGGCGAGCGTCGGGTCACGCAGCCGTGAGTGCTCGCGGATGGCGGAGGAGCAGGTTTTGGACCAACAAGCCGCCTGACCCTCTGAGCACCTGCACGGACCCCTGGGCATTCAGGAAGTGGTTGGCGTGAGCAGCCCTGACGCCCCATCTTATCACCCGGGGGACGGGCGGGCTGGGGTCCCACACCCCGTCTTCCCAGGAGCACACTGGTTGCACTTTCCTGCCTTGCCTGTCGTTACCTGTGCAGACACTACGTTTCCATGGGCACAGGGGCCACGACCCGGTGTCGCCCACACATGTCCCCTGGAGCCCGGGGTCCCTCCCCACACCGAGCCCCGAGGACTGACTCTCAGATACCTTCTCCTCACGCACGGCCTGCACAAGTACAGGGCTCAGGTCCTGGGGTCTCAGTGCCACATCCCAACCACGATCCCAGGAATGCCGCGAGCCTGAGCGGCTCAGCAGGCCGGCGGGGAAGGAGCTGATGAGGGTGGGCCTGGCCCACGTCCCTCTTGGTCCCTCTTGGTCTGCCTCCTGGTGCTCACCGGCCGCGTGGCTCCTTCCCGCGTGCTGCTGACCCCGACCCTGAGGCACGTGCATTCGACAGCAGCCTTTTAGGGCAACCATTCACGGGCGGTTGTTTTCTGTCTGATTATGAGAACCGCAGCTGCAGGATTTGAAGTGTTCTCTGAGTAGCCAGGAGGGAGGGAGGCCAGGAGACAGGGTTAGTCCCTCAAGCCGCCTACGCCGGAAGGAGGACCACTTCCCTTCAGTGGAAGGACAACTTCCGGAGACCCCTGGAAGGCCTTTGCATTTCCAGCCCTACACCCCGAGGCCCGTGTCGGCCTGAGCGCCCGACGCCTACGAGGGGTCACCTCGCTGACTGACTTCCGAGCAGGCACTGGAGGCGGGGTGCACGGGGTACGGACACCTCAGCCTCTGGGGGTCCCAGAGCCACCACGCACCATGGGCCCCATGGGTCTGTGGGTCCCTCTGCACATATATGGCCTCTCAGTCCTGTGATCCCGGAGAAGCCCACGAACACGCAGACATCGCTTAAATGTGTCCTTCCCTTCCAGAGTAGTAAGGAGGGTGTCCGTGCCGGGCCAAGGGTGTGCGGCGCTCTCGAGCGAGGGCTGTGGCCTCTGTAGGGGCGTCTGGGGGCGCTGGGCGGCGGGGCGTCACGCGGAAGGCCGGGCTGGGGCTCGTGTGTGCCGCTTCCTGCAACCCACCAGCGGGGCGCCCTGCCGTGGGTCCAAGTGTCCCCAAGGGCGGGACGCCTCTGCCCCTCAGAAACGTGGGAGCGGGTTTGGCTGGTACATTCCGAGTATTTATGGGGGCGCTACTGCGGCGCGCTCTGGCCTCCCTCCCGTAGAGCTGCTGGAGTGGGCGGCGCGCGGCCCCGTGGCCAGGGCCGTGGGAGGAAAGCGCTAGAAGGTGCGCTGGTGTGCAGCCACGCCTCATTATGCGTGTTTTGTTGTGTGTCCATGTGAACCCGCACGCCGTGCACACACCAGAGTTCACGCGGGTAGTGCACACGCAAGTCTGCCGGGTCTCAGAGTGCTTCATCAAAAGCACTTTCTCACAGGGTGTGGGGTCTGTGTCTGGAGGGACAGCAGGCGAGGCTCGCCCGGGGGTTCGGGCAGGAGCCGTCAGGCGGGGGGGATCGCTGGGGCTCGGGATCCCGGGGCTCAGGGCTGGAGGGAGCACCGAGGGCCCTTTTGAGGGGCTGATGTGCCTGTACGATCAGGTGGTGGGGAGTCATCAAACTACACCCGTTATGTCGCTTTTTTAGAAGCCTTGCACCTTAATAATTAACTTCACAAACTTTGAAGTTTGTGTTTGCTGTTGGTTCCCTCAGCGGTGGCTGGTCCCCAGAGAACGCCGCTGATTATGGGTCCGTCGATTGCGTTCAGTCTCTCCTGGTGACCTTGGATTCACTCTTGAACCGGGAACCCAGGGTTCCTCGGTGTGCCGAGGGCCACACAGACTCTCCCTCAACTGCTGGGTTCTCCCATGGGTGGCTTGAGGCCGAGATGGTGATGTTTCAAGCCCCCGTGCGTGGCCAGACACGGAGCCCGTGTGGACAGTGGGGCTTCCGAGGCAGTGCTGCTCCTGTCTCACCAGGCTCCCCCCGTGCGGCCCCCCGGAGCTGCCCATTCCCTGGAGCTGCAGGGGACATGAGGGCCCCAAGGCTTCCGGCACAGCGGCCCGCGCCCCGCGAACCCCATGAGCTACAGATGCTCCGCAAGGCAGCCTGGCTGCCGCTGCCGTGTTTCCTGTTCTTACAGCGGCTGTGCTGGGCGTCGTGGGCTCCTCCTGGTTTGGGGAAGGGTGGGTGCACTTCCGTCCCCTGGTGTTTGATGACTCTTGGGAGCGAGTTCTTCCTGTGCCCATCTGAGCCCGGCGGAGAGACGGGAGCGGCAGGCGGGCAGGAGCCGAGGGGACCCTCGGAGGCACGGACCGTATTGCGTCCTTTCCCTTTGCTTTGCTCCTCGGCGCTTCTGAAACTGTGCGCTCGGCTGGGTGAACCCTGTGTCGGCCAGTCTGCAGACGCCTCTGTGCCCGCTGCGTCTCCCTCTTTGGGCCGGGCGTCCCACATCTGTCGCCAAGCACTGCTGCCCATGTCCGCAGCCCTGTCGCTGACGGCGAAGCGGGAGCCGGAGCCTCGGAAGGACGAGAGCAGGTGACGGGGAGCGCGTCAGAGCCGCGTCTCTGCCGGCCACGGAGGGTAAGCCCGGCAGGATTCTGGACACCGGCCCTTGGTCTTCCTCCTCCTCCCCGCGCCGGGGCCGTGGGGGCCGTGGGGGCCCCGGGGATCCGCATGCTCTGCCCAGCCCGGGCATCCGAGGGCCAGACTCCCCGTCCCGGGCTGAGCAGATGCCGAGAACCCCTCGCGGCGGTCGCGGCTCGGTTTCCCGCGGGGCAACGGCACAAGTGCTGGGCGGCTCTTCCGGGTCCGTGTGCCCGCATCCTCGACCAACGCCGCCGGCCGAGCCGGCCTCCGCAGGCTCAGATTGAACGTATCTCGGCCTCAGATTTATGCCGGCACTTCATAGCTCCTGGACACGACTGCTCGGCGCAGCAGAGTAATTCCAGCCTGTCATATTTGTCTTTGGAAATTGTAACAAATTATGGTGATTTATGACATCCAACTCTGCTCTCGCCTCGCTCCCCAGACAGCGATGTCGCCGACAGCACATTCCGGGCCGCCCGTCTGTCCCGTGCGGAGGGTGACAGTGAAGCATGCGCTCTCTCCCCAGCGTGACACTTGCTGTCCCTTTGAGGGGAGCCTGTCAGCACGACTCAGGCCATGACCGCACCCTTGCCCCAGGCTCCCCAGCTGTCCTGGTCCTGCCTCCGGGGCACGTGTGGTCAGCTCCAGCTGGACCGACCCTGGAGAACCTCCTTGGCTGGGACCCCACCCCTTCCACTCTGTGGGTGCCAGCCCCGGCCCGCCAGGGTGGGGGGACCCCCGGACGGGAGCCACAGGCCTTGGGCAGGTCTCCCGCGGGACGCAGACCTTCCTCCCCACTTTTTGGTCTCTTACTCTGAGGGGACCCGTGACTCAGAGTCCCGGCCTCTAGGACCAGAAAGGGGAGCTGGGGGCACGAGGCCCAGGACACCAGAGGTGGCTGGAAACCGCGGGCTGCAGGCTGACCCGTGTCCCCGCGTGGTGGCGTTCGGAGGTGGGGTGCTGGGAGGTGACCGGTTCGAGGGGAGGTGGTGAGGATGGGGCCCCATGACGGTTAGTGCCGCTGTAGGAAGGAACAGCAGGCCCGGGCTCTGATCCGCGGCCCCGCCCGCGCTGGTCCGTTACAGCTCCCGGCTGCCCCCGGCCGAGCCACCCCACAGCGCCGCAGACCCCACGGTCGGCAGGCACAGCCACAGAGCGTCCCAGACACGCACCCCGTGCTCCCTCTCACGTGTGTTCCACAACTGAAGGACCGCGGTCAGGACCGTGGCTCTCAGGAGCCAGGAAACACAGCTTCTCGTAGAACCGTCCTGGTCAAAATGGGGACACCGAGGTGGCTCTTCTTTAGAAACTGGAAGTGGGTCCCCGCAGAGGACGTGTCACCACAGCCTGAGGACAGGCCTCACCCTAAAGGGAGCTGGAGGCTAAGATAAAGCCAGCCCCATCGACTGCATGGGTTCACGTGCTCTGGGCCCGATCCCGTGTTGTGTCCTCAATCCCGTGTCCTTGACCCCAGCCATGGGCTGGTCTCTGCAGGTGCTGGTTGGGAAGCTGTTAGCCGCATCTCAGAACGAGAGGCCGGTGTTGGTCAGTGTTGGGCAGATCCAGACCCCGGAGCCCGTCTCAGGGCAGGATCCTGACAGCCCTTGGTCCACACGCACACACACTTCTGAGCTGGGCCGGCCCCCGGGAAGCAGAAACAGCAGGCTGATGTGGAGACCCAGCGGGAGGGGACAGGGGCATGGGAGGAGGACACGTCTCACCCCGGAGGACAGCCAGGGGAGCCCTCGACCTAGGCCACGAGCGTTAGGGCTGTGGCGGCCCGGTGGGGAAACTGAGGAAGTCCGTGGGGCAGGCAGGGTCTTGCCACGGCCTGACAGGCTGTGGTTCACGCACGGGCTCCTGCCCGTGTTGGGGGCTGGTGCAGGGACCTGTGTCTCTGTGCCCCAGCCCGCAGCGTCCTCTGAGGAGCTACAGCGAGGGGAGAGGGCGTCGGGGACAGGAGCCCGAGCTGCAGTCACCAGCTGCCGTCGGCTCCATGACCGACTTAGTGTGAGACTCTGAACTCCTTATCCCGGCCTTAAATGACTATTCAGCTTTGTGACACTGACGTTGCTGGGAAAGATGACGCGGGGGCTCGAGTGCTTCCAGGATGCGTGTCTGTGCACCGTGGCGAGGTCCCAGGGACCGACCTAGCCTGGCGGGGACCTTCCCGCTCGGGAAGCAGAGGGACTGGGATGCTGAGCAGCCCGATGCCGCTGGGGCCGCGTCTCCGACTCCGAGCACGGGACACCCGGCCGCAAAGGGCCAGCCGGATGCGGAGAGGCCTGGGTCTCCCCGGGTACCCCCGGACGGCGCCACGTCGGGGGGCTGTCTGACAACACTGCTTTTATTTACAGGGGCTGGATCAAACGAATATTTCTCGTGATAAGTGGGAAGTGTCAAAATGAGCCACACACATAGAGTGGTGACAAAAGGATCATTTCAGTGAAACTACATGACATAACGTGAGTCACTGGAACAGTGACATTAAATACGACTTTCATGCAACGTTGCGTTGTGCAATGTCTGACACTCTGTGGAGAGGTGTTAGGTCTGGAGTAACTACGTCCAGGAAGCAATTTGCAGAATTTCTGTTCTTTTAGCGGGTTCGGACGCAGTGATAATTTTTTTATTTTGGTAGCTGGCAAGTGAACAAAAACCAACAATTGAATAGCTCCCTTTCACCCAGGAGGCAGGCCGATAACTAGAGCTGTAGAGGAGGTTTGGATTTTATCTCGGCAGTGGCAGCTCCAGATTTCTTCTTTAAAGCTGAGAACTGAAATCGAGGCCCCCGGACTCAACAAGAGAAGGAAACAGGCTTGTACTTTCAGTTCCGCATGCCTGGCTGGGCTGTGTATTCTGGTCCCTAAGGGAAGGTCTGCGGGCCCTCGGCTGGGAAGGGCGTGTCCAGCAGGGACGGAGGAACGAAGAGAAGTGCTCAGCGGCCAGCCCGGTCAGAGACCCAGTGAGAACAAGGTCAGCGCACGCCGCTGGAAAGCTGGGGACGGACAGCCACCTGCTGCCGTCTGGTCCCCAGGATCGGATTCTCCCCGGTGCGTCTGGGAAGGAAGGTCCCACCTTGGACACGGATTAGATCTGCCATCATGGCCCTGAGTGTGGCAGACCATCCCCCACGTCGTGGTCCGAAGCCTAGAATTCGGTTTTGTGGGCTGTTGCTGCTGCGAAGCCAGTGTTGACAGCTGTGAGGCGTGTCCCACCTGGAGCCTGGGGGCAGACGGGGCCCTGCATGCACAGGCTCATCTCCGTGCTCCCGTCCTGGAGGGCGTCCGCAGCCAGAAGGGTGTGGGTTGGCCACAGAGCGCTGGAGACAGAGACCCGGGGTCCTGGCGCTCTTCACGCTGGTCCCACCTAGGAGGCCGCCCGTCAGGTCCTCCCGGCGCTGAAAGCGTAACGTCTGGGCACAGCGTCCTGGGGGGCATCTGAGCGCCAGCTGAGCCTCCTGTCATCCGTGTGCTGGGGACACATGTTGAAATAGCTGCCTCTCCTGTTCATGGCGCACGTGGCCAAAGAAGCCCGTTATCCAGCCGTCCTGATGGTTCATTGTGTCCACAAAGACGTCAGTTAGGCCCTCGCGGGCCGCTTAGACGTAACTGAAGGGAAGGCCAGGTGTCCCAGCAGCACCGCACGCGAGTCACTGTGTGTGACTCGCTGTGTGTGGCTCCCGCTGCAGACAAGCCGAGTCCGCTCGGAAAGCAACTCCAGCATCAGCAACTTTATTCTTCAGTGGACGAGGGGGGCTTCCGAGGGATGGAAACCCCGTGTCTCTGTTCTTCTGTGAAGGGGGTGCCGGGGCAGACAGGATTTTGTAGAGCGGGAAGGGGCAGAGGGAGAGAGACTCGCAAGCAGGCTTCCTCATGTCCAGAGTGGAGGCTGACGCGGGGCTCGACCCCACGACCCTGAGATCGGACCTGAGCCGAAACCAAGAGTCAGACACTCAACCCACTGAGCCCCCGGGCGCCCCAGGAACTTCTCTTTATCTCAAGGACTTATCTCTTACAAAACAGGGCTTTGCCTGTTTCCAAGGAGCCCACAAGCAGTTCTTGGTGAAAGCCTCATGGCCGAGGGGACAGCACGTGGCTCACCATGCTGGCGATCGGCCCTCGGACGTGGGGGTTTCCTGCAAGAGCAGGGCTGGCCCGTGGGGGACGTAGATGGGGGAGCTCTCGCTGTCCCCGCCCACGCGTGTCCCCCTCCTGGTGCCTGGGCTTGAAGTCCATATAAGTGGTGTGAGGGTAGAGGGAGGTGGGCCTGGGCTGGGGGCACCAGTGAGCACTGCCCCCCACAGAGCTGGGGGCCCAGCTGCCAGCAGCACGGAGCTCTCCCACTGTGGCACTCGGCGTGGGAGGCCCCAAACCCCGGGGCCTGTCCTGCCCTGGCTCCTGCTCCTTCCCCCGCAGCCCGGGCCAGGCTGGGGGCAGCTGGTGGTGTGGGGGTCCTGCCCTTGCTAGTTCCACTGGCCCAGCTGTGACTGCTGTGAGCCTGCACGTCCGCGTCCTGCTTGCTGGCACACAGGCCCAGGAAGGGCTGCAGTCCGTGCTGACGGGGGTCTGGCCACTCGGGCCACGTTCCCAGGAGACACGGCTCTGCCCCCACCTCTAAGACAAGGGGCTAATCCCTTCCAGGCCTCTCTCTGCCCATTTAGGTAGACGCCAGACTCTCCTAGAGAGGCCCCTTAGAGCCCGAGAGAGCTAATGATTTCAGGGTGGAGACAACGCGGCAGGGGTCAGCGGGTCCAGAGCCCATTACCAACCTGCTGATAACCACTCCGTCGGAAAGCCGGATAAGCCCTTGTATCCATCACCCTAATGCCGTGCACCCGACGGGGAGAGCCTGTTAGTGCTGGCTATGGTGTGGCTGTGGGGAACAGGTGAGCCTGCTGCTGGGCATAGCGGGGGACGCTGGGGTGCGCGGACGGCACTCGGGGGGGATGCTAGGACCGCTCCCGGCCTCCGCTGAGGGACCCTGGGGTGCACAGACGGCACTCGGTGGGGAGGGACCTGGGGATGCAGAGACGGCACTCGGGGGGGATGCTGGGCCCGCTCCCGGCCTCCGCTGGGGGACCCAGGGATGCGCGGATGGCACTCGGGGGGGACGCTGGGCCTGCTCCCGGACTCCGCTGGGGGACCCGGGGGTGCGCGGATGGCACTTGGGAGGGATGCTGGGCCCGCTCCCGGCCTCCGCTGGGGGACCCGGGGGTGCGCGGATGGCACTCGGGGGGGGGGGGCCCGGGGGTTGCGGGGACGGCACTGGGGGGGTATGCTAGGACCGCTCCAGGCCTCCGCTGGGGGACCCGGGGTTGCGCAGATGGCACTCGGGGGGGACCCGGGGGTGCGCGGAGGGCACTCGGCGGGGAGGGACCTGGGGATGCACAGACGGCACTCGGGGGGGATGCTAGGACCGCTCCCGGCCTCCGCTGGGGGACCCGGGGGTGCGCGGACGGCACTCGGGGGGGACCCGGGGTTGCGCGGACGGCACTCGGGGGGGATGCTAGGACCGCTCCAGGCCTCCGCTGGGGGACCCGGGGTTGCGCAGATGGCACTCGGGGGGGACCCGGGGGTGCGCGGAGGGCACTCGGCGGGGAGGGACCTGGGGATGCACAGACGGCACTCGGGGGGGACGCTGGGCCCGCTCCCGGCCTCCGCTGGGGGACCCTGGGGTGCGCAGACGGCACTCGGGGTGGGGGACGCTGGGCCCGCTCCCGGCCTCCCTGCATGGCACCTCATGCACCTTCTCCCTCTAACCCACACCCTTCATCTCCAACAAAGCAAAGCTCTCTTCTAACAAGACTCATTCTTCTAAGAGCTTCGGTGCCATTGTCCTGGTTTTTGCGGGCTCTGGAAACACCTCGGCACCACTGCTCTTCGAAAGCCAGGAAAACGCGGCAAACTGTGTCTGCAGCTGACAGTTTTATGAAAGGACGCCCCAGCCACGAGCCGATAAAGCCGATTGGCTCAAGTGGGCAAACACGGCACTGTTCACGCGGGGCCTCTGCCAGCTAGGCCTCAGTGTCCCTCAGGCTGTCACTGTCACAGCGGCTCGCACGGGAGCGGTAATCATGGGGTGAACCTGGTGGTCGTGCGTGGCTGCAGGGTGCCGTGGTCGTGCTGGGGGTTGGTCACTGGGGGCTTCCAGCTGGCGGAGACGCGGCCAGACAGCCAGCCGACCCCCCGCGCTACAGATGAGAAAACTGAGGCCGCAGGGACTGAGCATTTGGCAAGAATTAACGTGGCCGTGGCCGAGAGGTGGCCGATCTAGGACTCCAAGCTCAGCCTTCCGGCCCAGAGTCACTCGCTATCCCCAGCTAGAACAGGACGCATGTTGGGGACAGCCACGTGAGCTAGCCTGGGGCTCAGAGGCTTCAGTGTCTTGTGTTTTTCAAGTAGAAAGTACAGTAGAAGAGGCTGTTATGGGCTGGATTGACCCCAGGACCTCCGGAGGGGTCGGTATTTGCAGACGGGGTCTTTAGGGGGTGACTGAGTAAGATGAGGTCAGTAGGATGCGGCCTGATCCAATCCGACTGGGGTCCGAGGAGGAGGACAGCAGGACACAGACACACACAGAGGGACAACCACGTGAGGACACGGGGAGGGGACGGCATCCGCACACCCTGGAGGGAGGCCTGGGGAGATACCAGCCCTGCCCACGCCGGCACCCCGGGCCCCCACCCCCGGGACACAGCAGTGACCGTCTGCTGTTGAAGGCGTCCGAACTGTGGCTTTTGTTCTGCAGCCCGACTGACTAGGGCAGCCTGGTCCCCAACAGCTTCATTTGCTTTGAGAAAGGGAAGCACGTGACCCGGGATGAGGCCCGGGGGCGAGTCCTTCTGATCAGACTATTCTCCATGATCTTGGGGGTGTGAAGGCAGGAGCGTTCAGTTGAGGAAAGCTCGTGGAATTCACACCTTTCCACTTTCCCATTCTGGATTCTGCTGTTCTCTGGGCCCCACTCATCAACTTCTGTTCACTAGATGGTTTTTGGAAAACAAGGAGGGGACGTTGAGGTATCCGGATGGCCCAACACCCTTCTACTGATCAAGTCAGCAGTGAATGACGGTCTGGCCGCCCTTTCGGGACGCGTTACTGAGTCTGTTTGGGTGGTGTGCCCTGTTGGCCCAGGTCTCCGGGGCCAGGCACGTGTCTGCCGTGGGAAGCCAGGGCCTCTGGGACCCCAAACAGTCACAGGACCTCAGACATAGGAGCAATCGCAGCGAGGGCCAGACCCAGCGCTCCTGTGCACAGGGGACTAGACAGGGTCCTCAGGGCCTCGCCCGCCTCAGCCAGAGGCCACACAGCCTATTCACCAGCCAGAGGATGCGCGGAACACTCGAAGCCAAGTGAAGAGCGCCGGTATTCACACACCATCACTGGAACTGTCCACCCACGAAACAGAACAAACGAACGGACTTTCTGTGCGTTTCTAGAGAAAGCACAGTCTCCTTAAGCCGG
>RCUC01130330.1:0-29972 GCA_003697995.1 Taxidea taxus jeffersonii
AATATAAGTCAGATTGGTCTACTTGCGTCTATTAAAATTGTATAAAACTCCTGGAACTTCTTCAGGTGACCACCCGCCAAGTAGTACCAATAACCTACTCTTACTATAAGCCTTTGAGATATAGTAATTTAGGGAGTTTGGCTTCTTTCTTTGACAATACAAATTAAGAAGTAATTTTTCAAATAAGGTTTATGTCAAAACTTATTAACACCCTCAACAATTATTGAACAACTTGGTGCCAGGTTTACATCTGCTAGATGCTGGCAAAAGATACACATGTTGCACTTCCCTTAAGTTTTCGAAGTAGGAGGCAGTAATTTTTTAAATTGTGAAATTGAGGGGCACCTGGGTGGCTCAGTGGGTTAAGCCTCTGCCTTCGGATCAGGTCATGGTCTCAGCGTCCTGGGATCGAGCCCCGCATCGGGCTCTCTGCTCAGCAGGGAGCCTGCTTCCTCCTCTCTCTCTGCCTGCCTCTCTGCCTACTTGTGATCTCTCTCTCTCTCTCTCTCTCTGTCAAATAACTAAATAAAATCTTTAAAAATATAAAAATAAATTGTGAAATTGATCTGATAGGTACTACTCAGAGCTACATGAAGCTATCTGCAGAAGCTATCTGCAGATGTAACAGGGAGACTTGGTCCCTCCAGTAAGGGTGGTCAAGAAATGGCTCCCCTAACGAAATAACTCTTGAGATCTGACAAATAAGTAGGAGTTCAACAGGCAAAACGTGTGTGTGGGGGGGGGGCAGACAGAGATGAGAGGATGGGAAGAACAATCGAGGCACCTACAAAAACAAAACAAAACTGTGGGAGAACATATAAGGAAAATAGTTCCAGTTCAGTGTATAGTGAAGGGGCGAGAGAATTGGGCAATCAGGGGCCTTCAAAGCCGTGACTGTATTTATTCTAAGAGTAAACGAAAGCCACTTAGAGAGTTTTGAGCAGAATGCTGCCGTGATCACATTTGTATTTGAAAAGACTATCCTGGTGCCATGTGAAAAATGGAATGCCGGGTTAGAAAGCTGTTGCTCTTTGTGGCGAGATGACTCTGAAGGTGGCGGGTGGTTGAGGGCTGATGTTTAGAAAGTAAAATCCATACAGCTCAGCGATGAAGTATATAAACTGTGAATGAGCTCACTGCACTTCCGATTTCAAGTTAGTTATTGTTTTTGAGTTGGCTGGTAAAACAAAAATAGGCCCATTCGATTCCATACACTGAGGCTTCTGCGTGAGAACCCTGGGGTCAGAGTGTTTATTTCCTTAAGTCAGTCTCATTGTATTTTCATGGGCCCTTTGGAAATGCTCTCTGACGCATTACAGATTAGCCAAAGCACGTATTAAGGAAAGGCGCTCGTCCCTGGATCATCAAGGCTTGGGTCTTGGGAAATCTGAACTGCTATTAGGAGAGCTCCATTCGCTGCTACAGAGGTCCCTGCGAAGGCCCCACAACTCGGCAGTCATCTCACATCAGGCAGGGCAGAAGCCATAGGAAACTGCGCTCTATCCCGGGATTCTTCCAAGCAACAGGGACCGAGGCTTGAACCCAGCCCCTCCCACTTGCTATGGTGGCCGGAAAGGTCCTTGACTACTGGGCGGAGTATGCGTGGAAGAAGGCGCAAGCGGATTGAGGACTTCTAGGCTGGGGAAGGGTTACAACCTGCACCCGCGGATCCCTTTCCCAGACCGCCGCTCTCTGTTTTCCTACAGGGCTGTCACCCAAGAAGTTTTTCCATTGGTTTAGAGACGGAAGGACCCGCCTTTCCCCGTTGTCGATTGGCTGCCTGTTCTCCCGACGGATTGGGAGGCGGGGCTTGGACGCTTTCCTATTGCATCAGCTGGTCCTTTCCGCGCCACGTGGCGCAAGCGCAGTCTTCCCGGGTCCCCAGCCCGCCTGTGACTGGCCTCGGCTCTCTTCTCTTCCAGAGCGTCATTTTTGTGTTCCGTCTTCCCTTCGTGGCTTGTTGATGTCGGAAGAGAAGGACAGGAGCCCTTCAGGGAAGATGGGAGGCGAGGAGAAGCCGGTGAGCGAACTGAGGGGGACCCGGAGTCAGGCTGGGGCTCTGCTTGGTGTCCACCGCGCCCAACCAGGCAGGAAGGAGGAAGCGGCCCGGGCCGTGTGGGTCGGAGGGACCCGAGGGGGACAATGGAGCTCCTGGAGGAGTCAGAGCCTCTTTCGGGGAGAGACTGTCCATTTATAAAGTAGGGCGGGGCCTTGCAGTTCATCCTGGGTCCATCCTCTTTTTGCCGATGAAGAAGCTGAGATCCTGAGTGAGGGACTAGCTTAGAGCCAGACATCTAATTAGAAGCCGAGACAGAATTAGAATCTAGGACACGGGACTCCCAGAGTAATGCTTTTTACTCAGCTTAGGCGGGAAGAACACTGCAGAACCTCGTTTAATCCTAAAACCCCGTAGGGGTTCCCTTCAGTTTAAGAAAGGGAGAACCGAGTCCCCGAGATCTGACCCAACTTACCCAAGTTTGGGTGGTTTATAATAAGTGGTAGAGGTCAGGTGTCTTAGAGAGGTTACACACTTCCCCTGCCTGGTGATGTAGACATGTCTTACCACATTCACACCTGCAGATCATTTCAGCTTTGCACTTTCCCTTTAGTCTCATCCGTTCCTTAGAAACAACTCCCAGGTCACTTTAACCCCACTAGAATGAGTTGTTTTGTTTTGTTTTGTTTTTTTAAGTGATCAGCAAGTGTCAGGTATCCATTCTATCAGGCACTGCTGGAAGATGAAGGAAAGCAGGTGGAAAGGACCTAGGACCTGATATCAAAACTTCACAGCCTGGTGTGTGAGGCAGGAAAAAAACCATTGTGCCCTGTGATCAACCGTGTAGGATTACAGAAAGAAAGAGCACCTAACTCTGCTTGGGCACGGCTTGTTTGAGTTCACTTAGGGGGTATGAGTCTTAAGTTCACCAGGTAAACCAGGCATGGCAATGCTTCCCAGGTAAAGGAAGCAAGGGCAGTAAAAAGGGACACCCAGGAAGTGTCTCTAAGTTGCTTGCAAGGGATCAGCCTGAAGGGGGAGCCACAGCTGTTAGAAGGATTTCAGGAGATAGACACTTGAAATTGTTTTCTACAGGTGAAAGTTTTTAAGTAGGAAAATGATAAGTGTGGATTTTAGTTTTAATTAAAGATCATTCAGGCATTGGGATGGAAGGTGTATTGGAAGGAGGTGAGACCACAAGCAGGAAGCTGTTGCAGTAGTCCAAGTGAGAAGTGTTGATGTCTCAAGCTAAAACAACCACAGCCCTAACTCTCTGGAAGGGTAAATCGCATAGAAGCAACAATTTTCTCATCAGTAAAATAAAGATGTCCTCTAACTCAGGAATAGAATGGGGAAGATGCATATGTGCACATTCTAAACTGCATAAATGAAATTTAAGGTGATAAATGGTGCCTATCCATAGGGTTTTCTCCATTTATATTTTTCACTTAAAAATGTTATCTTTATTGTTTTGTAACTTGTTTACTTTTTTTGCTTAATAGTCTATAGTCGACAACTTTCCATGTCCACAAACATTATGTTATGCCATTCTTAATTGGAGGTGATGTAGAGCTAACAAATACATGATTTCTCTGCAATACCTAGTATTTATTGAGTGCTCACTGTGGGTCTGCTACTATATTATGCATTACATGCATTAACTCAGCTTTTTATAATCCTTATAATAACTATGAATTAGGTTCTGTTATCCTCATTATACAGATGAGGAAATAGGCAAAGAACAAGCAAGTACCTTGCTCAAACCCAATATTCAGTAACCAATACTTACAGCTCTGGTGCTATCTTACCTCCTGTCCCCTGCCTAGTAATGAGTCAGGGACAGATACTGAATCAAACTATTAGACTTCAGGACATACCTGAAGACCTGTCCCAGTCTCGGGGGTTGAATTTAATCACACCACAGTCTGTATAGGTACTTTTCCTTCAACTCCTAAATACCCCTGAGGAAGGTAATTCTGTAGCTTCCCTTCACAGTCCCAACTGTGTTCCAGCTTTGGGATTGAAATTTTAGATTGCTTGTACATAAACACATGATGCATAAACTCTGATTTTTTTTTCTGTTTTTAGTTGGAAATAGAGAACAGTTGCCCAACATCTTCCTTATTGTTGTAGTAAAGATGGACTGGAGCTCAGAGTTCTAGAGTAACCTGATTTAATGTCCTGGCTCTACTACTTACTAGCTGTATACAAATAAGCAAAATACTTTATTCTCCTTGGGCCCATATTCTCATTGGAAAAAAAAAAAAAAAAAGGTATTTAGACCACAAAAACCCAACATTTTCTCCTTCTTTTCCAGTACTCCTGTTCTTTTGGCAAATAACCATATGACTAAAACCAAAAACATACAATCTGAAAAGTAGAAGTATCTCATTGTTCTTCCATTTTAAACCTGCACACACCTGCAGTTTGGTTTCATCCCTCTTACTAGAGATACTTGACTAGTTGCATCATTTCTACAGTAGAGCAAAGGCATATAGAGAATCTTGTAACTTTATTGGTTAGTACTTATTGATTAGGATAGGCATACGTTATGTTCATTATTTATCTACTGACTATAAATGAACCTGAAAAGTTTGTGAAATCCAGAATCCCAGATCGGGAAAAGTTTTAGCTCAGCTTGAAATTAGAAGTCGTATTTTTAAATTTAGTTTATTTTTTAAATTATGCAAGTAATACATTTCAAAATGTCCAACTGTTAAATGGTAACTAAACAGTGGAATATTATTTGGCAATAAAAAAGAATGAAGTGCTGATGTGTGTAACATGAGTGATCTTGCTGAGTGAAAAAGAAATCAGTCAAAAAGACCACATATTATGTGCTTCCACTTATATGAAGTGCCAGGAATAGGCAAATATATAGAAACAGTGGATTAGTGGTTGTCAGGGGCTGGGGAGAAGAGAAAATGGAGTGGCTACTAATAGGGACAGTGTTTCCTTTTGGGGTGATGAAAATGTTTTAAAACTGAACTTGGTGATAGTTGAATGAATACATTAAAAACCATTGAATTGTATACTTTATATGGGTGAATTGTATGGTATAAGAAAATATCTCAGTAAAACTATCAGGAAAAAAAATCAAAGACCACAAACATATAGAAAACTATAATAAAGTCCTCCCTTCTTATTCCCAGTTCTACCCTCAAAACTTCTTTGCTGCTGATGATAATTTTCCTCCTTAGAGTGGACCACTGTCAGCACCTGGATGGGTATCTTTCCTGTGACTTAATGTGTGAACCTAGAAACATCATCTAGCTTTTTCAGATTTAATTGTACGTGTAAAATAGGAATGATAATAATGTCAATCTCACAGGGTTGCTGAGAACTAGATGCAGATTGTTTGTGGGGAAACTTTTAGATTGTAAAACTTTGTAGTACAATTTGCTTTAGGATGTTTCTGTCTGAGCACTGAAGTAAGATATTCATTTCTGTAAAGATACTTTTCACAGTATCCTGTAATGCATGTCAGGGTTTCTTGACCTTGTGGACTGGATAATTCTGTGTTTGGGGAGGCTGACCTGTACATTGTGGGATGTTTAATAACATCCTTGGTCTCTACCCACTGTATGCCAATTGCACCCACCAGTTGTGACAACCAGTGTCAACTGACAATGCCAGGTATCTGCTAGGGGGCAAAATTTCTTCTGGTTGACAACCACCAGTATAGACCAACTCTACACTGGTTGCCTTTTTACACAGGATTTACTGCTTTAAAACTTTCTACGACTTCATGTACTTCTAATTAAAGTCCACGTTCCTTATGGAATCCCCATAATCCCATAACCCAAGTGTTTGCTTCTGTCTAAGCCCTCGTCTGTCTTAACTGACATGATTTCCTAAAACAGTCTGTTTTAGTCAGCCTGGTTTTGTCATCCTCTCTTTCTCTGCCATTTTTTTCTCATTCTCTCTCCCACTTCCATGCATTTATTTCCTCCATTCTCAAAATCCAGCCTGTTAAAGACTTCATCCATTAAAATCAGTTGTCCTAACTTACTTAACATCTAATCATAATGCTGTGGCTGTGCTCTTTCCTCCTCTGGGAGTTTCTCACATGTGTGTGCCTCAGTTTCCCTGGAGAGATTAAGGTTGCACATTGTAGGGATTGGGTCTTATGTTTGCTTCTTTCTTAGGGTTTAACAAAAGCATATGAGCACAGTCTCTCAGTAGTACTTGTAGAGTGGTTGGATATGTATTAGATTAGATTTTTTTTTTCCTGCAAATACTATTACTGAATAAATTGCATGCCTTTTTGTGGCCATATACTGAGTATATGTTCAGGCAAACCTGAAGTGAGAATCACAGGACAAGCAAAATAAACGAAATTTGAGGACTTGAATGTTACCAAGTAACTCTTTTCTACTTTTTTTTTTTTTTTAAGATTTTATTTATTTATTTGTTAGAGAGAGAGAGAGCAAGCACAGGCAGAGAGAGGCAGGCAGAGGCAGAGGGAGAAGCAGGCTCCCTGCCAAGCAAGGAGCCCAATGTGGGACTTGATCCCAGGACGCTGGGATCATGACCTGAGCTGAAGGCAGCTGCTTAACCAACTGAGCCACCCAGGAGTCCCTCTTTTCTACTTTTTTAAGACGTGCTTATTGCAAGTTGTTAATTTGTCTTTGTCAATGGTGAAATTTTTTAGTCTTTTGAAATCACATTACTCACCCCTCCTTTTTTTAAATACATGCTCAAATAATATCCTCAGAACTTTCTGGATGCAGCATGAAGGGGCATAAAATTAGAATAGAATATAAAAATCTTATTTCTTCTTTGCTTGTGTAGGTAGGTGCCGGGGAGGAGAAGCGAAAGGATGGAGGCAAGAAGAAGAACAAAGAAGGATCTGGAGATGGAGGTCGAGCAGAGGTGAGTGTTTCAGAGCCCTGTTATCAAAGATTGACAGATCTCACACTTAATCTGTGTAAGATTGTAATGGTTTACATGGTAGTAGATGGAAAACTCTGGGAGAAGAATTAGAAAAGGAAAGTCTGAGCGGGGGAAAAGATTTTCAACTATTTATTATTGAAAAAGGAAAAGAATATTGAAGTAGGATTGAAAGATAATCTGTGGGATTAGATATAAAAATCAGAGAAAAAAAATTGCAAAGTAAGGGATTGGTAATTCCTCAGTTGCCAGATTGGATGCCAGCTATCTGATCATTTCATTCAATAAGATATTAAGAGGTAGAGACTTGATGTTTAAGTTCACATCTGAATGCATCTGAGTTGCATCTTAAGTTGCATCTGAATGCAACAGATGCCAAAGAGGGCCCAATTCCTTGACACATCACACTGTTTCCACGAGGACTTGCCACTAGGATTTGGTTTTGAGCCAGATAGATCCCTTGAGGCCTCACTGTTGTAAAGAAAATGCTTACAGTTCCTCCAGCTCGCACTGAATGCAGGTGGCATCTCAAAAGTCAAGCCCAGAATCAACCTGGTTTCTGGGTATTCTGCTTACGAGGCAGTTAAGCTCGTCTTCCCACTTTATTTTTGAAGTTGAACCATGTTTCAGTTTTTGCTTTAGTCATTTCATTTTATTAGAGACTCCTTAGAAAACTACCAGGATGCAGAAGCACAAAGGATCAGGCCTTCTAGAAGTGTCCTGTAGGACAGTAGCCGGCTTTACAGAGCTTCTCTTACTAATGCCGCGTGGCTCAAGCTGAAGGGTCTGTTGGTAGGTGATCAAGAACTAAGTGTTGCTTGGAGCCCCACCCAGTCATTTCTCTTAGGTTTTGTTCATTCTAGTCTGCTGTAATTGGGGGGGAAGTTGTTGGTTGTGAATTTTAAAATTTGCAAGTAAATAGAAAAATATGTATGTTTCATCTGTTCTTCATGTTTTCAGTACAGTGGTACGTGTTAATACCGTCACAGCTTGAGAATTAGCCTGCAATGAGGAAACAAAAGGTGCAGTTGAAGGACCGTTCTGAATAGAGTATTTTGAGCACAAAATGTGGCCATATGTGTCTTAAATGATCTGCCTGGAAAAAAGTTCATAGTCAGATGTCCAAGACCTTTCCTCCTCCTCTGTGCTCCCATCACTTATGTACTTGTCTTACCTCCCTTCCAGGGGCAAGGTGCAGGTGTTATTCTTCTCTTTGAATTCAGAGAGAATTTTCCTTGAATGGGAGCCCTTAAGTCAAATAAATTTATAGTTGGTTAGTTAAGAATTGTAAGTGAACGTATAGTCTGACCAGCTACACAGACCTTTCCTTGAACAAGATTGAAACAAAATGGAAAAGCCATTTTATTTCTAGCATTATCTTATATGTGTCATTTAGGTAGAAAAAACCTTCAGAGAACGTCTTAGAAGGAAAAAAATCACCTTATGCAAATAGCAAATGGTAATAACTGTCCATTTAAGATACCGACAGCCCACATGTCCATTATTATTTATATTTTTCTATTTTTTTAAAAAATTCTTACAGTAAAAATTATAAGAAAACAGCTTTTAAGTCCTTTTCCTACCTTAATTTTAGGCTAAGATTTAGCCGTGCTTTGTGATTTGGGCAATCCATTTACCATGTTGCATTTAGTAATCATAATTTTTGTATTGTCTGTTTTTATTATTTCTTTCCTTTTTCTAAAGAGGAAAGGAAGTATTTACTAATCATTTATTTCCTCATTTCTTGTCTTGCAGTTAAGTCCTTGGCCTGAATATATTAACGCACGTCTTGAGATGTATAATAAACTGAAAGCAGAACATGATTCCATTCTGGCTGAGAAGGCAGAAAAAGATAGCAAGCCGATTAAAGTCACTCTGCCTGATGGTAAACAGGTCAATGCAGAATCCTGGAAAACTACACCATATCAAATTGCTTGTGGAATTAGGTAAAAGCTACACCTGTCTTGATCTTCTGTTGTTTGTAACTAAACTCTTTTTTATTATCTTGTCAAGTTTTATCTTCATAATATTTTTATGTTACTGTTTGTGTTTTTAATGTTTAATTTATATTATTTGGGATTTTAAAAAGTCAAAATGATGTGGAGCTCTATACTCAGGATTCAAAGTTAAGGGGTGCCTGGGTGGCTCAGTCTGTTAAGTGTCTGCTTTCAGCTCAGGTCATGATCACAGGGTCCTGGGATCGAGCCCTGTGTTGGGCTCCCTGCTTGGCAGGGAGCCTGCTTGTCCTTCTCCCTCTGCCTACCACTTCCCCTGCTTGTGCGGACCTATGCGCTCTCTCTCTCTTTCTGTCTGTCAAATAAATACATAGAATCTTTTTTAAAAACAAACAAACAAAAATCTTTTTTAAAGAACATTCCTTTAAAAAAAAGATTCAAAGTTAATTTTTGAGAGAGTCCACTTTGGTTTTTATGTTACAAAGTATTTTATATTATTAATTCTTCTACTTCATAAATATCACAAAACCAAGTAGACAGTGTTTCACCTATTTTGACTTAAATATCTGTTTAGAAGTTAAAAATGAAGGTAGAACATCTCACATGGGACAGTTAAGAAGCTAATATATGACACATGAAAATAATGTACTATTTTTATAAATCCAAAGGAACATGTCTGATCTTAAAACTTGTATTGGGTTGGGAAGAAATAACAGAACTAGATGCAAACTTTGTAGTATAGTTCAAGCTTTCTAACTCTGATATGATTGGGATGAATCATTGTTTATAGGAAATGATGCAGATGGGAAAGCATGAATTGATGCACCTAATACCAGGTGTGGGCAAACTGTGGTCATAGCCTACTTTTGTACAGCCTAGGAGCAAGCATGGTTCTTAAATGGTTTGAAAAAAATAAGAAAACTAAGATAAGAGAGACACCATGTGTGGCCCAGTCTGAAATACTTATCTAGCTCTTTACAGAAAAAGTTCACCAACTTCTTTCTTGAACATTCTAATTTAAAACATATATATTTATTCACTATATCCTTCACCCTATATATGTAATTATTTTTACTAATTCATTATATGTTGATTTCAACCACCTGCCATCACCATGTAATTGTCAAAAATGGTTGATTATTATCAGTTTTGTATTGTTGAACCTAAGGCCTAAAAGAACAAGTACATAAAGAGGTTTGGGAACCAACCTAGCCGATTAGTGGTAAGCCCATGATCATGATGCAGCTGGTGATGCAGCATAGAAGCAGTTGGCCTATGAGCCATGAATCTTTATTGTGCCATGGATACTAGTTAGTACTATTTTACAAAGAAAATGGAGTGTTTCAGTTAATTTGACCATTGCTTCTACCTTGAGTACTTCTATCTTACTCCAGAGGAAGTATGAAGAAAATTGTAGTATCAAGTAGATTTCTATGTGAGATCATAAATACTGGATAGACCTCTCTAAGTTCAGCCTATCATTTTAGAGGTAACTAATAGGATTGCACAGCTATTCTTCCCTTGTGGCATACTGAGATTGTAGCTGTGTAATTCAGGCTCCTATCATCCTATTAGTCTAGGAACTTTTCCTCTACATTCTACAATGTTGTTCTCCAGATTACACTGTAATTTTATCAAGTAACCAATTAGAAAATATTATTTTTGAGAGCTGCAAAATTTTACATAAGGCAAACTGATCTGCAAATGAGGGTGCGTTAAGACATTTTTACAAAAGTCCAGAATAAATTCTTGGTTGTTGTGTGCAAAATTGTAGCATGAGTAACAGACTATTGAAAGGTTTGGATAATCAGTTGTGAATACAAAAGGGAAGAAAAAAGAAGGCGTGCTCCATTTGCTTCAACAGGTTTTTCTTTGAAGTTTTGTTTGTTTTAAATCTGAAAGTTTAAATACTTTATCCTTTCTTTGGAAAATTGAAAAAGATGATCTAATATGCTTTGTGCATATCTACATTTTCAAAGTAACTCCGCTTTTAGCCTCTCAAGTAACCATTTTGGGCCCTGAGATAAAAGCCATTTTCCTCCTAAAGAATATAGAGACTGTTAGTCACCTTTTGGTCAATTCTTTAATCTTCTAAAAACTTTTACACCGATATGATATTTCTCTCTGCCAGATCTGTGTATGTGTTATGAAATGTATATATTGTTTTCATTTTACTGGCTTTATATGATCTCAGAAAGGAAGAAAACTTTGGATGTAATCTGTGGGAAATTCAGTGAATTTGAAAATGGTTTAGGAATTTATGGTTTGCCTTCCCAAGGGGGGAGGTTGGATGTACTTAGTTGTACTTACACAGAGTAAGAAGAGAACCATCCAGCACTACAAGTCTAACCAACTGAAGCTTTCAGGTGGTGGGTTTATTTAAGACTAACAATACAAAGACTGTAGACTTCTCCTTCACAGTGTGGAGTGTTGTCTGCTTGTGTCTAGGTATTACAGACTGTCACTTCTCTAGCTGCCCATTCAGACCTATCATCTGATTAATCTTACTCAATTCTCTAGCCACGCAGCTTCCTGAACCTTTCTTAACTCACATCTCCCTCGTCTAGGGTGCTGTCTCCTCTCCTTTTCTTCCTGTGCAGGCCCTGATCCTTCAGCCCCTTATTACTTTATTCTCAAAGCTTGTCCAGACTAATCTGACTTCTGCTGCATTCCAGTCCTCAGAATTCCTGTGGTTCTTACACTTCGTGTGGGTTATAGTGTGGTCTTAATTGCTTGGTAATAGTGTATATTGTGTACTCTGTGCTGTGTGTGTAGATGACTTTTTAAATCCATATTATAAACAAGTTTTATTGAATAGTCCTGTATCTTACTTATATGCTTGTTATAAATCATACCATCTTAGGTATTTACAGAATTTATTCTGCCTCACAGAAAAGAGCCATCACAGATTTCAAGTAGGAGGGAGAGGAGAAGAGTTGCTTAGTAGCCCCTCTTTTTCTTTTTTGGAGTCTAAATAGCTTGGTTTTGTGGAAAACTTTATTTGGAGAGATGAAAAGATTAATCAAACTGCTAAAAATTGTTTGTTTATCACAGTTGTGTCTGCTTAAATAAGAGGCATTAAATGTCAAATAATAGTGTTCTGGATTTTGGGGATCCTCTAGTTATACTTGGGTACATTTGGGGGTTTGTTGTTTTTTCCATTTTATTTCAGAAAGCTATAATACATGTAAGTAATATATGTAGTGTTAATATAGAATATATATAGTGTTTATTTTCCTGTTCTTATTCTCACATTAAGTGTTTCACTACAGAAGATTCTTTTTTACATTCTTCTGTTTATATATATGCTTGTGTGTATATTTTTTAAGTCAAGGCCTGGCTGACAACACTGTGATCGCTAAAGTGAATCAAGTTGTTTGGGACCTAGACCGTCCTCTCGAGGAAGATTGTACCTTGGAGCTTCTCAAATTTGAGGATGAGGAAGCTCAAGCGGTAAGTTTTTATTTAGTAGTCACTGAATTTCAAGATAAAGGTTCACATTTCCAGTCTCTTCCTGCTCCCACTGTCAGTGGGTTTAGAGTTTACTGGTGTCTTTTTATCGTATTTGAAATCTTCATTATATCTTTCATTTAGGAAAGCAGCATAAAAGAGCGTGCCTTGTGTATTTAAGAAGTGAACTTGAATAAATTTATTTTCATTACTGGATACTTCAGTGAGAAAAATGTTCTGGGACTTTTATTAATTTTTGTTAAAAATTGGCAAAATAAGTAAAAATTGCTTCTACCCTGTCAGTCAACACTTAAGCAAAATGTATAGACCTTACAAATAAAACTGAACATTTCTTTAAACTACTCTCCTTACTGGACAATTAATTTCCATATTTTCCTCATCTTAAAATGCAAATCTGCTTGAGAGCAGATTTGAAAACTATAAAAATCAGCCTGCATTTGATGGCAAGGTTTTCTTCTTATTTCTCCATGATGGTATACCGTATAAAGGAAAATAAAATATTTTGTTTTATTATGATAGTTTACTCTTATATATGTGTTGCGGTGGTTTTCACATGTATCCTGCATTCCTTAAGTTTTTTTATGAAAATTTAAAAAATCATTTTGTTACCTTCCAAGTCTTAAAAATATAGCTTTGGATATATTCTAACTCATCTGACCA
The DNA here is from genome assembly GCA_003697995.1 of Taxidea taxus jeffersonii. Classification (NCBI taxonomy): domain Eukaryota; kingdom Metazoa; phylum Chordata; class Mammalia; order Carnivora; family Mustelidae; genus Taxidea; species Taxidea taxus. The sequence goes on from RCUC01130330.1 coordinate 12,976, forward strand.
CCTTAAAAACCAAGTACAGATGACCCCTGAACAATATGAGTTTGAACTGTGCTGGTTTACTTATACACAGATTGTTTTTCTATAAATAAATGTAAGGTTTTTTTAAATAAAATAGATGTATTTTCCATACGATTTGCTTAATAACTTTTTTTTTCCTCCAGCTTACTTTATTGTAACAATACGGTCTATAACATGTATATACCCTGCAAAATATGTGTCAGTTGACTATGTTATCACTAAGGCTTCTGGTCAATAGTGGGCTGCTAGTAGTTGGGTTTTTGGAGAGTCATGAGTTATACTAAGGCTTTTGACTGCATGGAAGGTCAGCATCCCTAACCCCTACATTGTTCAAGGGTCAGCTGTGCTGCTGTCAGATTTCAGTATCTGTATTTTTTGTCCTTGTGTTTTATAAATGAGTTGTGGGGACAAGTTATAACACCTTAGTTGTTTGCGGCCAATAAGGAAAAAGAGTTATTATTCTTTAGTAATGTCCCACATCTCAGTAGGGGCCACAGTATAGCATGTGGGATGTAGGATATAGGCACATTGTCTCAAAAGACCCTGAGTCATTACCGTCAATAAGACAGTCGCTTTGTGAGTGGCAGTTGTTTTCAGGGACCAGAATCCATCCCTTTTAATTAATGATGCTAATTTGAATTTAATTTAATTAGTTTGGAAACAACTAAACCAGACGATCTCTAAAGTACAAATACAGCTTAGTAATTAAAACTCTCTTAAGAATTATTTTGGCTCTGCATAGAATCACACCAAAGTTTATACATTTGTAAATTTAGGTTTTTTCATGTCTTAGGTTTATTTATAGTAAATTTTATATATCTTTTTTAAGGCAGCCATATTAATTTACAACATATATGCTCAAACTCAGACCATCCCATTTTTCTTTGCATTTTCAGGTATATTGGCATTCAAGTGCTCACATAATGGGTGAAGCCATGGAAAGAGTCTATGGCGGATGTTTATGTTATGGCCCACCAATAGAAAATGGATTCTATTACGACATGTACCTTGAAGAAGGGTAAGTTATGTAACTGCATAAAAAAATAAATTCTGAATTACTCAGAGTCCATACATTATTTTTAAAGAGCTCTCAATAAGGAAGGAATGATAATAAGCTTACCGCTTAATAGTCACCAAGTGTTTCCACTACCAAAACTTGAAGTGTTGTAGTAACTTATGAAGTACTAGTAACTTTCAAGAGCTCTGTTGTAGATCAGTGGAGGTAGAGCCCTAAGGGATGTTGGGAAATAAAATGAGGCCGATCATAGAGGTGGTGGAGTGAGGGTTCACTAGTGAGAACAGTCTCCATGATGACCCAACGTAGAAGCCACTGAAAATATAAAATAGAAAAATAATAATACCTAGTTTAAAATTTTAATATATGACGCAAGGGTCTGTTTTTTTTATATTAAAACTCTTCACGGTTTTTTGAAGAAATATTCCACCAAGCTACTAGGTGAGTAGAATAGAGTGGAAAGAGATTAATTATACTTCCATTTCCTTTAGGGGTGTGTCCAGCAATGATTTCTCCTCTTTGGAGGCTTTATGTAAAAAAATCATTAAAGAAAAGCAAGCTTTTGAAAGACTGGAAGTAAAGAAAGAAACATTACTGGAAATGTTTAAGGTAAATTGAACTGTGACATACGGCCTCCACTTTTGTATTCCTCTGTAATGTTACTTGAAGTTGTCACACTGGGGTTTAGTGTATTAAGTTGAAGCATGTTCTTTAGAAAAACGTAAGTGTTTTTAAAACATGAAGTATTGACATATTTATTTTCCTTCAGTGCTTCAATATGATGTATTTTGAGTTATATTTTAGCTGTAGTATTTAGAGATAAAAATAGAGGAGGGTTTACTATGCAGCCATCAAAAGAAATGAAATCTTACCATTTGCGACGACATGGATGGAACTAGAGCGTATTATGCTTAGCGAAATAAGTCAACTGGAGAAAGACAACTACCACATGATCTCCCTGATATGAGGAAGTGGAGATGCAACGGGGGTGGGAGTTAAGGTGGTAGGAAAAGTAAAAATGAAAGAAGATGGGATCGGGAGGGAGAAAAACCAAAAGAGACTCTTAATGTCATAAAACAAACTGAGGGGGGTGGGGGGAAGAGGGGTTGGGTGAGGGTGGTGGGGTTACATTATATGTTTAAATAAAGCTTAAATAAAAAAAAAACAAAAAAAAAAAGAAAGAAAAAAAAATAGAGGAGGGTTTTTAAACAAACAATTTTCCTATTTTTAGTACAATAAGTTCAAGTGCCGGATACTGAATGAAAAAGTGACTACTCCAACTACCACAGTCTATAGGTGAGAATGTCAAATGTCATTAAATGTAACTAAAAGGTATACATGTCTTTTTAAGTCTTTCTTTTTTAAATTTCCTTTCTTTTTATCTCTAGGTGTGGCCCTTTGATAGATCTCTGTCGGGGTCCTCATGTCAGACATACTGGCAAAATTAAGACTTTGAAAATACACAAAGTAAGCAGTGTGACTTCAGAGACTGAATGTATTTATCTAGTATATGTAATGCGCTTCAACTTCTGTTAGTTTCTCTTTCTGCCTGCTTTTCCGTGCAAACTTAGGGATGGATTTTTTTCTCATCCTATTAATTGCTCAATGTCACTAGTCTTTAACTGTTGCTCAATGTCCCTAGTCTTTTTTAACTGAGAGTCTGAAATGGTGACTAACTCACCATTCATCACCAGAGCACATGGGGATGGAGCTTTATGGAATTCCTAAAACTCACACGGGGTTCTAAGAGCTTTGAAACTCACTATTAGTATATGCTTTTGCCCTTTGTCTGAAGTAATAATTACTTTATTTGTGCTTTTTTAACCAAACTAGCCCTGCCCGTTTTTGCCAGTTCATAAATATTTTATGAGTGATTATTCAATTGTACTTTGAAGTAGAAAACTAAACTGGGTCATTTCAAGATTTTTTTTTGTTGGTTTACTTTCCATTTTTGCTTAATCATCTTGTGGCTTGCATCTCATGTTCGTGGAGTTGTGGTTTGAGTGGGTAGTTGAGAGGGAGGTATTTTTCTTGTCATAACGACTACTATGAATTTGACTTATAGACCAGTATAAGAAATAACATCTAGTTCAAAGTAAGTGAGATATTAACAAATTTGAATATTGTTTCATGGTTAATCTTTGTTTTCAGAATTCCTCCACATATTGGGAAGGCAAAGCAGATATGGAGACTCTCCAGAGAATTTATGGCATTTCATTCCCAGATCCTAAAATGTTGAAAGAATGGGAAAAGTTCCAAGAGGAAGCTAAAAACCGAGATCATAGGAAAATTGGGAGGGTATGTTAAAAAAGAATAATAGTGTTTCTAGACTGAGTTTTCTTTATTTTTATTTGTAACTCAGTTGTATTAAGTACTAGGAATTTCCTCTTAAAAAGATGCTGTGGCTTTCTAGTAGTTATTGTGCTGCATTCTGCATAATCTGTTACTTACTGATTATCTTATCGTTATCTTCCTGTTTACTGTCCACATTATCTTTCTATGATGTACTCAGTACCACCCAAAAACTCATTTTAACTACTACTTTTATTGAGAAAAATACTGATGACCTAGTTCATAGTAAAAGAAGCATAGTAGTGTTTCATAGAGCTGAGAGAGCGAGAACCTTGGACATTCTGGTCTCACTGACTTATTTTAAAGACATGAAAACTGATTTCCCCTAAAATTAATCTTATTGCCCGAGGTGGCATAGCAAGTCACCAGGGGATGCTGTGGTGTCATTTTCTTTATCCCTCTACCCCTTCAAGTTTTCTAAACTAGAAATTAGGTTTGATAAAAACATAACATTTCTAAAATTGTTTTCACTCTGTGCCGTCTCCTACCCTGCTTTCTTGGTGGCCTGAGATAAATTCCAGGGGTAAGGAAGTACCAACAATTGGTGGAGCCCTCCTTGAGAATTCTGGGTATTTGTTAAGGGAGTGGTCGGCAAGAAGGCTGGAAGTTATGCTGCTTTCACCAAGACCCAAAGTCAGGCAACTTCACCAGTATCTTCTCTTTGATTATCGCTGTCATTTTCCTGGTCTTTTTCATGCTGCTCGTACGTTGAAAAAAAAAAAAACAATATTCACATCCAGAGCTTTGAGGAATTAAAACTATGAGAGCTCCCGCTGTGGATAATTGAAAAGAACTAAGACCCCTGCTCCAGGTCATTCTTGGATAAACTTGACTGGATCAGGAATATAACAGGCAGAGAATGTACTTCATGCTAAGTTGTAAATCAACTGCAATTCTATACTATTGAATGGCACCAGAAATGTTACGTTTTCTTTGATTCGGGAACGGCATACATTAGAATATGAGATATCATGGTCATATCCTGAACTCAGGAACCCTGACGTTTATGTTGATGTTATGTGCATATGGAAACTTTCTTTTGCTTTTCTTTTACTCAGGACCAAGAACTATATTTCTTTCATGAACTCAGCCCTGGAAGTTGCTTTTTCCTGCCGAAGGGAGCATACATTTATAATACACTTATTGAATTCATCAGGGTAAACCATATTCATTATTTTCTTCTGTAAATTTAGGATATAAGTTGATGATATTAAATAAGCTCTGCTAAAAGGAAAAGATAATCTTGTATTTGGGAAGAAACATTTAAAAGAATATTATTCTTTTTAATAATTTATTTATAATAATTTATAATTTATATTTATTATTTAATTATTTTAATTACTTAATTGATATTTTAATTAATTAATTTAATTTTAATTATTTAATTATTTTAATTATTATTAAAAGAATAAACATGCAAGTGTGAATTTTCATTAAATGTTTTAAAACTCCTTCCTCCTGGGGCACCTAAGTGGCTATCCATTAAGTGTCTGGACCCTTGATCTCAGCTCAGGTCTTAATCCTCAGGGTCACCAATTCGAGCCCCACATCAGGCACCTACTTAAAAAACAAAACAAAACAAAACCCTCAAAATTCCTTCCTCCTAATACATGACTTCGTCCTTATACATGAGTATGTACTCAACAGAGAAGCTGGAGAACTTTAAGTGGGAACTCTGTGTGTTTTTTGACAATCTATATTTTCCGCAGAAAAACAAGTTAGTCGTTACATTGCTTTTTTATTCTTTATAAAATACGAAGTCTTACAGGCTTATTCAGGTTTGTAGGGAATAATACCACTGCCATCTGCATACTCACCACCTGATTTACCACACATGGGCAATGGGCTATACTTGCTTCAGATTTTTTATTAAGCAAAGTAATACATACAGCATAAAGGAAAACAGCTCCTCCCTTTTAGGACCCCTTTTATTCATTTCCCTCCTTTACCAGAAGAAACTACTATGTAAAGTTATTCATGTTATTTTATATCTACCCCATACATATGTACCCTAAATTATTTATGTGTTTGTGGAGTTCAGATTTACATACAGGAAGTCTCATCGTGTATCGGTCTTCATAATGCAAAAAATCATGATATTTTTAAAATCCTGCTTATTTTTACTTGTTATTCTATTCTTTAACTACCCACACTAGACCCATTCCTTATTGGTGGACACTGATGTGATTTCTCATATCACTGATTATACAGTAGTAGCATTGTTTTGATAGGCCTCCTTATGTATGTGTGCAGGAGTTTCTTCTTTGGTATATACCTCCAAGTGGAGTTTCTGGATTGTGACTTGTGTGCTTCTTCAATTTCACTAGATAGTATAAAACTGCTTTTTAAATTTTACTCCCACCAGAAGTATGACGTTCTCTATTTCCTGCATGTGTATCGTGTGCGTTTTCTAACAGAGTGAATATAGGAAACGAGGATTCCAGGAGGTGGTCACCCCAAACATCTACAACAGCCGACTGTGGATGACGTCGGGCCACTGGCAGCACTACAGTGACAACATGTTTTCCTTTGAGGTGGAGAAGGAGCTGTTTGCCCTGAAACCCATGAACTGCCCCGGACACTGGTATTTCACAGCTTTGAGTTTCTCGCAAAGATTTTCCTTTACTGCAGTTGGTCCTGAATTGCTCTCCCTCCTTTGAAAATATTTTGCTTAAAAATCAGAAGAATATTTAAATGCAGCATTATTGTGATACTAAAACATCTTTCATGCACAGTTAGATCCTCAGATACGTAGATATCCAAGAATGGCGATGGGGTGATAGCAGCGAACAGGCAGAGTGTAAAACAGAGAGGCTGAATGTGGGCATAGCGAATTCTCTAGATGTTGTTTGTTTGTTTGTTTTCTTAAAACATGTTCTTTTAAAACCTTGCTAATGAATCGACGTTCTCAGAAGATCTGCCTTGCTTTGCAGTTATTTTACTTTCTATCCTTGAAAGTTAGATGAAGAGTGACTTCAGGGGAAGACTAGGGAGAGCTGTGGCTGCAGCTCCCAGCAGAAGGCCTCGGAGGTGAGGGCCGAGAGGACTGTCCGTAGGGGAACTGGGTTGTAGTCAGGGAGCCATCTAGGTTTGTTCTTAGTTTCCCCAGATTCTTTAAAGTTGCTGAAACACCTTCAGACAGACAAGAACTGAAGCAGTTTTGAGAGTGACAAGAAAGCAGCCTTTAGTTTCCAGCGTATTAAATGATTACTATGGAGCCAAGATTTTTTTTTAGTATGAGCATTAAAGGCAGTCCTCAAATTAATGGAACTATTGAGCACAAGGATTTGACTCCAGACCCATGGGAATCAGTTTTTCTTTTCTCTTAATTGTGGGTGGTTGTATTATAATGTATTTGCTGTTTTATTCATGCAAGTACTTACATTCTGGTATGAATTCCAGAATTTGAGATAATGTTGCTTGTATGTTAGAAAAGCAGTTTTATGCTTGTGAAATTAAATATCAGTGGGCTTTAATTTTCTTTTTTCTTCAGCCTTATGTTTGATCATCGGCCGAGATCCTGGCGGGAGTTACCCCTGCGGATAGCTGATTTTGGGGTACTTCATAGGAATGAGTTGTCAGGAGCGCTTACAGGACTTACACGGGTACGAAGATTCCAGCAAGATGATGCTCACATATTCTGTGCCATGGAGCAGGTATTTTGAAACTCTGTGGGATAAGATAATTGAAAGAATTGTGAATAAAGTCAAGGAAAGTTACCACTGTCTGTCTTTCTTTTTTTAATTTAAAGATTGAGGATGAAATAAAAGGTTGTTTGGATTTTCTACGTACGGTATATAGTGTATTTGGATTTTCTTTTAAACTGAACCTGTCTACTCGTCCAGAAAAATTCCTTGGAGATGTTGAAGTATGGAATCAAGCTGAGAAAGTAAGTTTTGTTTTTCAGCATGCTTGAATACTACTTGACCGAAATGAACTTGTTCCAAGAAACCCAAGCCTCTTTAAATGGCTAAAAGCAAGAGAAAATTGAAATGGTTCCTAGGTTTGAGCAAGCTAGTTTTTTTATGTATGATTTTAGATTATAAATGGTTGATATTTTTTCAGTCATCAAGCTGTAATTTACAGAAGGGGGGAATTGGAGGAAGGTGGTCCAAAGATAAAAACTTCAGTCATGAGAACAGCAGGTACCAGGGACATGATACACATCGTGATTCCTGTAGCAAACACTGCTGTGCGGTAAACAGGAAGGGTGGTCAGAGAGTAAATCCTGGGAGTTCTCATCACAGGGAGGTGTGTTCTTTTTTCTTCTCTTTTCTTTTTATTGTGGCTGTATGAGAAGATGGATGTTCACTGAATCTGACATGGTAATCATTGTACAGTGTATGTAAATCAAACCATCATGGTATACTTCTTGAACCTATACAGTGATGTATGTCAGTTACTTCTCAGAAAAGGGGATTTGTATATGAGTGTGGTTAGGTGGACAGAATTCTAACACAGAGCACAGGGACTCATGAAACTAACTACCATTTAAAGACTAAGACTAAAACCATAGTTTTAGTCTTAGATCAGGCTGGAAGAAGGGAAGTTGCAGATGAACAAAATAAAGATCATTTTTCTTTATCCTTAGCAACTTGAAAACAGTCTGAATGAATTTGGTGAGAAGTGGGAGCTAAATCCTGGAGATGGAGCTTTTTATGGTCCAAAGGTCAGTATGAAAGTATATTTGAGTAATGTGATTTTTATTTTGGGATGAAGAAGACGTATTTTAAGTTAAGAAAGAAAGAGAGAAAGCAAGCAAGAAAGAAAGCCAGTCCTGTTATAACTACTGACTTCAGCTTTAATATAGACAGCATCTTAAAATAACCCAGTCTTTACTGTTTAGATTGATATACAGATTAAAGATGCGATTGGTCGGTACCACCAGTGTGCAACAATCCAGTTGGATTTTCAGTTGCCCATCAGATTCAATCTCACTTTTGTAAGGTGAGTTTCTGGTGTCTGCTCTGAGTATTCGTTTTTAGGGGAATAAAAGGGATATATAAAGTAAAACAATTTTTTTTTTTCCTATGTAGCCATGATGGTGATGATAAGAAAAGGCCAGTGATTGTCCATAGAGCCATCTTGGGGTCAGTGGAAAGAATGATTGCAATCCTCACTGAAAACTTTGGCGGCAAATGGTAATTTTTGTCATTGTTTTTGTCCAGACAATGTAAATTGACTAGAAGAAATGTCTGCAGTCCAGTTTAGTTATGCAGTAAAAAAGGAGAATGATCTGATTGGTCCCTTCTAATTAATGACAAGTGTTCACTAAGGAATCATAATCTAAACCGTAATTTTTGCTTTAAGAATAATTATTAGTAATTTTATTTATTTCAGAACTCGATTTGTTTGAATGTTATATAATACTTTCTGATTAGGAGTTATACACTAAGATGCACATTTTGTTGTTTTAGGATTAGTATGGTTTTGATGTTTTTGTCTGAGTAAACAAGAGTAGGTTTTGGGTTCATGTCTTTGAGTATTGCTGTTCATAATAAGCAAGTATTTTGACATCCTTTAGAAGCCAATTACTTTTTTAATTGAAAGTACAGACTCCAAACTGATCAACACTTTTTGTCTTGTTTCTACAACATTATGCTTTTGCTGGCAGGAAATGAGCCCATGACTTCTTTTATTTTTAAGCAGTTTTGTCGGGGCGCACAATTTGTAAAGGCAGTTGAAAGCCACAAAAGGTTATAAAACACCTATTTTGTAGAGTCAACATATTGATTGTATTGTATTGATTACTTTTGTAAAATGTAAATCTATTTTATCTTACATGTTGTGGTTATTTCAGTTTTATTTCTGATTTGGTTAGTTCGGTCTTTAAGGGGAGTTTGTCATACTTGTCAGTGAAATGAGATCATCTCTTTTTAGTTCTGTTTCACAAAACCAAATCGAATATAGAAAACATTCTCTCCATGGTTTCTAGAGAATAGGACGATCCTCAGCTGGGTGCACTGTCAAACTTGTGATAGGTGGGAAAAAGCCAGTTCCCGTAGAATTTAGTGCTTTATCCCTGCTGTAATAAAACAACTGAAACTAGAGGAATGATGAAGAGAAACACTAGGCCTAATGTCTGCAGCACAGGGAGGATTTGACACCTGGAATATTCCACAGGTAGAATTACAAATGCTCAGTTTTTAAAAAAGAAGTGAAAACATAGGAGAACATAGGGTGATCAGGCTTGCAAGGCTCTCGGACATAAACAGGGCGCTACAGGTGACAGTCTGCCTTTCAAAAAGAGTGAAAACACTCATTTTTATCAAATACCATCACGAGTTATTAGCAGATACAATTTCCTGAATCTTGCAGATGGACCATCTGAAGGGATGATCTGGTCCAAGTTCCCTGTGAAGAGTAGTTACTAAGAGAATGTTGAACAGTGACTCACTAAATGCACTTCTTTGTTAGCCCCGCTGGCCCCTGGTGCATGATGTTCTGTTTCCCTGAGAAACAGAACAGGTTGAAATGTGAGGTGTAGTCCCTGCCCTCGATGTGCTTTGCCGTCTGCCTAGTAAATCAAACCTTAGTTACAGATTGTCTTGCTTTAAGGTTCCCTCTCTGCTCCTCAGTCTCCTCCCTTTAGTCTTTATTGGGTATTAGGGGCAGCGGGAGAGTGTTTTGAACGTGGCCCTTGCATATTTCAGGAAAAGATACTGAAAAGTAAACTAAGAAATGTGTCATCCTTGTTTAGGAAAGGGTCCCATTAAATATTAATTAAATATTTTTAATTAATATTTTTAATTTCTTCTGAAGGCCCTTCTGGCTGTCTCCTCGTCAGGTAATGGTAGTTCCGGTGGGACCAACATGTGATGAATATGCCCAAAAGGTAATCCTTAAATACAGCTTTTCTTTCAATTTACTGTCTGTCACTTGGCTTTTAAAATCTCATTTTATATACATATCCTTGGTAGATGAAGCCACTTATGGTATAAAGAAATGTTACTATTTCTGAATAGATTACATTACCTCTTTTATACTTTTCCTGCATGTTTCATGATCAGAAGACATAATTTGGATAGTGTTTTATATACTATTGTATATTTAGTGTTTAGTATGAGGAAATAGTGAATGCCCCAGTATGATATGTAATTTCAGATGCATAATGCAATTTAAGTTACTCTTTGACTCAAAGAATAATTTTTTTCATATTTGTAATGTATATTTCTTCAATTATTTGTAAATTTTTTTTAGGTTAATGGTGTGCCAGACCCATATTTGCCTTACCCACCAAAGAACTACCTTACTAATAGATTCATAAATATCCGTTCGTACTTCACATCTTAAAGACTAGAACAGTCTTTTCTGTTATAGGAAAATTCCATACCAAGGAATTTCAAATCATTAATAGTTGTGTTATACATAAGCATTGTTTTATAATTGCAAGCTAAAGGTAATACATTGGCTAGTTAAGACAGATCTAAATATCAGAGAACAGTATCGTAACTTCACAACCATCATGTTTCTGTGTCATCAGAAAAAATTACACCCAGGTCTTAACTCTCTTTAAAAAAAAAAGTTCATGAACATTAGACCACCTGAAAAGCAAACCATTAAGACGTACTATATTTCTGTTACTGCAATAGCAGTTTTAGTTACAAATGATAAAAATCAGTTATGTCCCATGGCTAATTGATTGTACTTTCTCTCTTTTTTTTTTAAAGATTTTATTTATTTATTTACTTATTTATTTATTTATCTGACAGACGGAGATCACAAGTAGGCAGAGAGGCAGGCAGAGAGAGAGGAGGAAGCAGGCTCCCTGCAGAGCAGAGAGCCCAATGTGGGGCTCGATCCAGGACCCTGGGATCATGATCTGAGCCGAAGGCAGAGGCTTTAACCCACGGAGCCACCCAGGCGCCCCTGATTGTACTTTCTCTTATTTGCAACGAAAGCTCACATGATAGGAGAAAGGTCTATAATTAAATAACTCATTTCTCAACTGTTGACAGTACTGACTTCTCCCGTTCCATCAGTGGTGGGGGTGGCATTTGGAATTATGCAAGCATGGGGTTTTTGGTTATGTTGAATGGACAGGGTTGGGGGAGCACTACTACTGTTACTTAATGACTAGAAACCAGAGGTACTAAACAGCCTGTGATTATCCTTCCACTTCCTCAGTAACCGAGTAGTGCAGCTCACGTGCGTGTAAGGGCCCATGTTAAGAAACTAAAACACTAGTGCCTTATTCTTTAAAATAGCTTACAGTTGAAAATATAGTCATATCCTGGCACTCTTAATAAACCATGTTAGGACCCTTCTGAAATTTGTGTACTTAACAAAAGTCCCTATTGGTTAATGATCATGTAGACATAATAGCCTAGTAATGAAGTAAAACTGGTTTATTCAAATCTTGTGTCCTGTTAGTGGTAACTGGTTATCAGGTAGATGGAAATTTTAATATAGTTTAATTTAATTTACAAATAGTAAAATTTAACATAGTGTTGAGGTTTGGTAGGAAGGAAAAATACTGAAAACATTGTTTACTATTTAATGTACAAAAACTTAAGACAGTTAAGTGGAACTGGTATTTTTTAGGGGAGAAAAAAGGGCATGGAATAATAATCTCTGATGTAAATTGCCAACTTTAGATTCCTAGAAGTTTGTTTCAGGAAATTCCAATTTGATCTTTGCCTCTGGCTCCTTAAGAAGGAACCTTAAGGAGGTTTCTTTCTGGGGCGCCTGGGTGGCTCAGTCAGTTAAGCATCCGACTCTTGATTTTTGGCTCAGGTCATGATCTCTTGTTCTTCAGATCGAGCCCCGTGTCTAAGATTCTCTCTCTCCCTTTCCCTCTGCCCCTCCAACCCCCGCCCCCACTTGTACACTCTCTTAAAAAAAAAAAAAAAAAGCAAAAAGCCTTTCTTTTAATCAAAAAGGAAGTACCTGTTCAGAAAGAAAAAAACTACTTTTTAGTATTTCTCAAACTTGTTCTCTTTTATTTTACACAAATTATTCTTGTAGAGTTCTATTTTTTTTTTCTTGTAGAGTTCTTTTTAGCTTAGGTCCTATGCACAAAGTTATTACTAAAGAAACTGTTAGAAGACAATTTATATGGTGGTTTGTATTCCTCTTTCTAGAAACAAAAGAAGCTATTAAGATGATTTGGGCCGTCAACAATTGTTTGTGCTGTCAACAATTTCTTTTAAAATGTTGCACATACAACTGACAGCAATGACTGAATTCCTCTTCCCAGCTTGCTGCCTATTTGAGGAATTAGAGATACTACATTCTGTGTTAGACTGGATATCCATCATTATGTATTAATATGGAGACTAATGAGCAATTTATTTCTTGGCAACTATTAAGTGAATTTATGTTTGCAAAGGGATTTTTTTCTTTTATAAAGAGAGCTGATTAAAGTTAGCTGATTGCCTGAGTTCTAATTTTTATGGATTTTCTAAAACAGTTACCTCTCAAGAGCAAAATATATCATTTTATTTTTTGAAAATGTAGTCCTAAGTCACAAATTAATAACATATGCTTCAGTGTATCTGCTAGCACTCCTTTTTTAAAATTTGCATGACTATCCAAATGACACATTAAATAAAATCATTTAGGATCAAAATATAATTCTTATTTTAAATCTGAAGAATTCTGTATCTGTTTAAATAGGTACGGCAACAATTCCATGATGCTAAATTCATGGTGGACATTGATCTGGATCCAGGCTGTACGTTAAATAAGAAGATCAGAAACGCACAGTTAGCACAATATAACTTCATCCTAGGTAAGAAAGGAAACTTATCAAAGAAAACCTGCCAAACCTTAGGAAGACACTGAAATCTTGAGACTTAAGAGAATTGTGGTTGATAGTTTAATTCCCTCTAATCCAGATTCTTACACTATGAAGTTTTTTCATTTGTTATAACAAAGGGAAATTTTGGTGTAAAAAAGAATACTCTTTAAAAGTTTGTAAAAAATCTTCTTTCCTTTATCTCCTGTTCCTTTATATGGTAAGTTTTTATTAAGTTGACTGGATTAAGTAACTCAGTAAGTACAGTGGTTTGAAGCGTTGTAAAGTGATCTGTTTTTTTAAATGAAAAGATTCTTAAATTGGTTGCCTAACTATACATGGTCACCTGAACATTTTATTTTATTTTTTTCTTAAATAGATTTTATTTTTTAGAGCACTTTAAGTTCATAGCAAAATTGAGCAGAAAGGACAAAGTTACCTGTGTACCTCTTGCCCAAAACCAACACAGCCCACCTCACTACCACCATCCTGCACCAAACTGGTGTACTTCTTACAAAGTCCGCAGTTCACATAGGTGCTCGCTGTTGGTTTTGTCCATTCTATGGTTTTGGTCAAATATATAATGACGTATCCACCATTATGGTTTCGCTGCCCCCCCCAGGTCCTCTGTGCTCCACATATAAAACAGTCTATTCCTAACCACAGATGACCACTGAGGGTTTTTTTTGTTTTGTTTTGTTTTGTTTTTACTAATTCCATGGTTTTGCCTTTTCCAGAACATCATATAGTTGGAATCATACAGTAGGTAGCCTTTCAAGACTGGCTTCTTTCAGTGAGTGATAGGCGTTTAAGTAAGATTCCTACGTGTCTTTTCATGGCTTGATAGCTCATTTGAACATTTTAAAAAATCAAAAGCTACATGGTGGGTTTTAGGTCCTAGGATCATTTCTGTTCAAACGTTCGGGAAGAGTCCTTCCACCTAATAGAGCTTTATGTCTTTTGTTTTAGTTATCGGTGAAAAAGAGAAAGCCAGCAGCACCGTTAATATCCGTACAAGAGATAATAAGGTCCACGGAGAGCGTACCGTTGCTGAGACCATCGAGCGGCTACAGCAGCTCAAGCAGTCCCACAGCAAACAGGCAGAAGAAGAATTTTAATGAAGAACTTCACCCAGATTGGCTCAGTGGGAAAGGATGAACAACGTTTCTGAAATACAAATTTTATACTCTAGAAAACATCAATTTATACCGAATTTGGAGTACTTCAGTGGAGTCTGCATGGGTGACTAACCTAGACAGGTTTTAGATAATGTGTATTTGAAAGAGATAATTAAAAGACATTAAGTGATTTTATTTGTTAAATAAACACTGGAGCACTGGAAATAAAACATGAGGAATGCTTTAATGTAATGTGGGACAATGTTTTTTATAAATTTAATGAAGTTGAAAAACAAAAATTTTCAGATTTGATTAAAGTAAAAGACCAGAATTGGATTATGTTGTAAAAATAAAAACTTGAATTTATGTAAGTTTCAATGCTCTGTCCTTCGCATATATATACACCCGCCTGGGACAAATTGTGTGATTCAGTGTTTATCTTTAATGTTTTCTAATATGTCTGTTGGGAGGGAATGCTGTTCTCAGAGTGAGGGATGGGCTGAGTGCCTGCTTCTCGGGCCTAGGAGGCATCTTTTAGGAGTGTCACTTCTTTTCAGATGTCAATAGAACCAACTATGGATCTAATATAAAGTAGATCTGCACAAGGTTTTAAGATGAAGATGAGTTTTCAAAGAAATACAGGGGGCTGGGATACTGCTCTGCACCATAGCGTCCTGGTTATATAAATTCCCTATCCTCTCATAAGGAATAATTTTGAATTTTCTATCAGTAAGTGATGATTGGGAGAGCCCCACAAAATGAGGAGTTCCTTGTGTGAACATATGTTAATTCCTCTTTCGTTCAGTCATCTGGAAAAGGCGACAGCATGTCAGTTCTCTAATAACCCCAATAGCTTGTTTGCAGGGTCACTTCAAAATGAAGTCACTGCGTAGATGAATCCTCACTTTATTAAAGGAGATAAGACCTCTAACCATAGGGATTTTTTAAAGAACTTTATAATTAAGCCTTGCTAATAAACGTCTTAAGACTTAGCTTTTGACAGGTTTGTAATGAACTTTTTTATGTGTCTTGAGAAAAACTAATTATATATTTGAAACAGAACTTCGCTTTCCTAAGTCATGACACCAAAATTTCTGATTCATTTGAAAACCATGTATTTGATTTTTGTTTCTTTATAGTTCATAGTATCTTAATTTAAATTTTCCTTAAGTTTGAAAAAATTTGTATCATAGAATCATTTTAAATGGCTCCCATAATCGTCCGAAACCAACTTTAGTTTAACTAGATTTCTTTCGGTACTTATTTTACACAAAGCAACAAATGGGTTATATAGTGTTTTCTCGAAATGTTTAGAGAAGCTTTATAAACCTCTCAGAATTTAAGATATAAAAGTCTAATAAACTCATAGGTTAATAGGACTGAGAATCAAAGAATCCTCTTTGTAACTGACACCTTAGTCTTAGTCCTCAGTCCTCTGTTCTAGTGGAAACATTAAGGCACAACTGTCTAAGAGCTCTTAGAACTGGGGGCTTATCCCATCAAAGCTCTAGTTCTTCCATTGTCTTTGGGTTTTGGGTTGTGGGGGTTTTGTTTTTGCTCTCTCCTGGAGTGCAGAGACAGTTCTATTCACTTTTATCCACTGTTCTATTCTGGTATTTGACTTGAAGAACTGAAAGCTGAATTGCTCAACTTTGATCAGACATCTCGTCTAGATTCTATGATCTCAGTAATCAAACATGCAGGAATAATTTTAGAGCAGTGACAGCACAGTTGCAACCAGCACGCGACTAAATCTGTAAAGACCCAATTTTATGAAATAAAATAGGTTCCAAAACCAAAATACGTTGCGAAATGTATAAAACAGGTGCGCCCCAACATAAATCTGCGAAGACAGATTAAGTCAGGAGTCCTGGGGCAGGTTGGGGAGGTGGAGGCAAGGGTAAAGGGTAAAGGACCTAGAGTGGGGGCTGAGTTCTCACGAACCCTCTGCTGCTCCATGAGTCACCTGGCCTCACTTCACCTTTACTATGGTGAGGGACATAAAAGGCTTATAAAGAAACCAGCCTCTTACCCTTTTGACCCTCACCTATTTCCACTCCCCTGGACAACCACTTTTAGCCATGATGGTGTATGCCCTGTTCCTGTTTCTAAAGACGGCTGCTCTCTCTTGGTTCATCCCTACCCTCTACTGACTTCTGTTTCAAAAGATGAGGATTTTAGTTCAGACCCCTTCATCTTCTCACTCCATCCTTCCAATATCTCATCTTTTTGTTAAATCCATATTAGGTGTTGTTTTTTACTATGTTTATAAATGCTATTGTTCTAGTAAGCCAAAGAGTTTTCAATGATTATGTTCTAGTGCAATTTTTCTTGTTTTATTGGCATTAATAATTATCTCTTTCAAAATATTTTCTTTTTTAAAATATCTTATTGATTTATTTGACAGAGATCACAAGTAGGCACAGAGAGGTGGGGGTAGTCAGGCTCCCCGCCGAGCAGAGAGCCTGATGCTGGGCTTGATCCCAGGACCCCAAGATCATGACCTGAGCCGAAGGCAGAGGCTCAACCCACTGAGCCACCCAAGCACCTCCAAAATACTTTCTTGGAATATCTGATTTGACCAGTTCTGTTTTATTCCTTTCACTCCAGTTTTCCCAAAAGTCAAAATTTTTTCCACCTTTCTTTCTTTCTTTTTTTTTTTTTTAAGATTTTATTTATTTATTTGACAGACAGAGATCACAGGTAGGCAGAGAGGCAGGCAGAGAGAGAAAGAGGAGGAAGCAGGCTCCCTGCC